>RJWT010004752.1:0-32551 GCA_004365215.1 Cuniculus paca
CTCGCACTTGCCAGGCAGGCGCTTAGGCCGCTGAGCTAAATCCCCAGCCCTTGTCTTTTTGAGACAGGGTCTTGCTATGCTGTTCAGGCTGGCCTTGAGCTCACTTTGTAGCTCAGGCCGGTCTCGAACTCATAACTATCCTCCTGTCTCAGCCTCCTGAGTGCTGGGATTACAGGTGTGTGCCACCAGGCCCGAATTCTTTGTATTACTTTTGCAAGACTAATATTTGGTTCTTAGTCACTATAGTTTCATATTTCATAGTTCACTCTAGACTTCATACAATGTAATAAAAAATACTGGGCCTTTAAGTGGAATAAAAAGTTAACTACTGAACTGGGTGCAGCTGTACACACTTGTAATCTCAGGTACTCTGGAGGCTGAGGCAGGAGAACTATAATATTGGTCATGGCAACTTAGTGAAATCTTGTCTCAAGAAAATAAACAAAAACACAACGCAACACAATAACCAAACCAAACCAAACTAAAAGCAAGGTGTTATGGTTTGTGTCTGGATGTCATGGGGCTGGGCTTCTAGAGTTTGACTGATTCATGGTCTGATGCTGTGATTATGGGTGTGAGTGCAGCACCCACCCTAGGGTTGAGTAGCCCATGTACACTATAAGGGACAGAAAGAGTCCTCTCTCTTTCTCCTTCCTTTTCGTTCTTGTTGCTTTTGCTGTATTCTGCCACTGTGAATTGTTGCCCTCTGCCATGCTGCCCTGCCTTGGACCCAGAAGATTACGAACTGAAACCTCCACAAACTGTGAGCTAAATAAACCCTTCCTTCCTTAATTTTGGGCATCAGGTATTTTTGCCTCAGCAAGAGAAAAGAATCCATCACACAGGGCTTGCCACACCTGTAATTCCAGCACTTTGAGAGGCTGAGGCAGGAGGACTGCAAGTTTAAATACAGCCTGGGCAACTTATGAGACTCTGTCTCAAAATAAAAAGAAATTTACACAGGGCTGGGATGGTAGGTTCAATCCTCAGTACTGTCAAAGGGAAAAAAAAAAGTCGCTTTGAAGGTGTAATAATACACACAGAGGTTTTTTGGCTGTAATGTGGATTGCAATACTGTCTTTAAAGGAATGCCCAACACTGCCAAGGTCTTTAGTTAAGGAATGGCTTATAGAAACCCACGTCATACTACTGCTGTCTCCTTACTACTACTTGGAATTTTCTTCAGTACTCTGTTTCCCAGATTCTGTATAGTCCTGTCTGTTTTTCATTCTCTTCTTTTAAATTTCAATATGCTTACCTGCCTTTTTTTTTTAATTTTTATTTTACTTTTTGAGGCAAGGTCTTCTTGCACTGTTCAAACTGATTCTGAACTTGTGGGCTCACGTGCCCTTCTCCTTCAGGTTCCCAAGTAGCTAGAACATAGGCATGTGCCACCATTCTGGGCCATCCACTATCCTTAAAGGAAGATTATTTTACTTTGGAGCTGCTCCCTTGCTGCTATTTAAGGGGATGACAAAGAGAATGACAGAACAGGAGGCAGCTGCCTAATAGCAACTCCCCCTGCTTAGATACTATGGTGGATGTTTGCTTTACTGTAAGTTTCTGACTTAATGAACATTTAAGTTGTGAACTTTCACAGGTGTCCTGTATAAGACTCACTCTGTTGGCTTATGAACAAATCTGACTTATGAATAATTCTCCTGGAATGGAGGAGGACTTACTGTACAAAAGTCAAAAGTTATATAATACATCTATTGTTGATTCTTTATCCTCTTGAGCGAGAGAGAGAGAGAGAGAGAGAGAGAGAGAGAGAGAGAGATATTGAGATTTAGGTGCCCCAGCCTTATTCAAATAACTGATTCAGTATTTTCAGACATACAGCCTTTATATCTTCATTGGAGTTAAGACCATTGTGACTAAGAACAAAAGCCCAGAGAGACATTTCACCTGATACTGGTGGCAAGTAAAGTAGCTATTTATGTGTATGTCATTTCTCACAGAGCTCTTGGTGGGGGGTACAGAAGGCAAAAGTGCCAAAAACACGAAGCACGAAGCTTTCTCCTTTCTTATGGCTTCTGCTCCCCCCACCCCCACAATAGTAAGGTTGGTGGGTGTGGTGGTGCATGCCTATAATCCCAGCACTCAGGAGCCTGTGGCAGAAAGATCAATATAAGTTTGAGGCCAGCCTCGGCTCCATAGTGAGTTCAAGACCAGCCTGAACTACATGGTGTGACTCTGTCTAAAAAAAAAAAAAAAGTTTATAATTTTGGCATGATAACTAGGTCTGAAACAAGCATTTGAGGAAGTAGAATCCGAGACTAACCACATGTTCAACATTGTTTAGATGAGGACAGCAGAATCTCCAGGAGTACCGATGAAAAATCATTCTTTCCTATCACAATGAATAAAGCTGGGGCTATGCTGGCTTGACCAAATGTGGCTCATGACCTCCCTGCTCTGGTGTCCAGAGGGACCATTAATCCTTCTCCACTGAGCTCAGATGCAGAATCAGAAAAGTGATCATAGTATAACAATTACATGAAACCTTTCTGTTCATGGCCACAGAGGAGTTGCTGCAAGTGAGACCGCCGTGGCCCCCTGCCCTTGCTTCTCCATCTCTGGAATAGTGCAAACAATTTAGTCTGAATTATACAACATAGTCGTTATTCACCTGACTCCATTCCAACCAGTAGCAGGCAACAGGCCATGCCAACCAATTTAAATCAGTGAGAAAAAGCACTCTTAATTTCAGCTTACAGTTTCAAGGCTCTTCTGGAATTCCTGAAGTTTAGCTTTGGCTTCCTTGTAATTCTTGAAGAACATGCACAATTCATATACTTCCATCATCAGTAGTAATGGGGAATCCTTTGAAGAAGAGTTTGAAATTAGAAAATTCTGGCCTTGATAGTTTCTCAATGAATAATGGCAAGTAAGAATGTTGAATGTGACTAAAAACAGCCTCACAGTAGAATTAAGTCATATGTCTTAAAAAGAAAAATTGTCAAATTTATATTTCCTTTTGGAAAAAAAGATAGGATGGGTACAGCTATTTCACAAAATCATTTTCTATTTTAGACTTGATTCACCACAGATGGCAGGAGTCATCCGCTAGATGGCAGTACGGTGTTCTAACATACATTGCAGAATGTTGGGCTCCAGATCCACCCCCTCAACCTGCAGAATCCACTGCTTTCAAGGGGAGTTTGGGATTAGAAAGTATGAATCTGAATTCTAAACATGCTACAAAGTGTAAAGTAATTTGAGTTCTTGGGTTGTGTGATTAAGTGCTGTAAGTTTATTAGTGTGTAAAATGAGGATAATACCACTTCATAAAATCCTTTTTGTTTTATATAGGATTGTTGTGAGAATTTATTAAAATAATGCATTTGAACATTACTAAATAAATGGCCGAGCTGGGGGTGTAGCTCAGCGGTAGAACATTGGCCTAGCATGTACAAGACCCTGAGTTCAATCCCTGCCACTGTAAAACAAACAAACAAACCAACAAACAAACGTTCTATTACTATTATCACCTATTGTTGGCACAAAGAAAATCTAGGGCTGAGAATACGAAGAAGGCAAAGAGAGACATGCTGAAGTAATGCATGTGACCTCGGAAAGAACTGAAGTAATTATTCACTACCTTAAAGAAAAGCTGGAAACCTCTGCTAAGCGTTCTGCTCTTCTGCCTTGTTAATAACGTTCTCCAGATGACAGAAAAGTCCTCAAGGCCCCACAGACGGTCTTCTGTCAAGTCCTGAATGCATCCCGTTACTGCAGCAGCAACACTGTCCTCCACAGAGGTAACGATCCAAACACAGAGACAGGAAACGGCACTGGCACCCTGACAACGGGTACATGTTTCAATTAAATAATAGCTTGGGTTACCTAACAGACATAACCTGAGTGCTACAGATGAGCATTTCCTATCTAGAATAAGTCATCTCATTAGTTAAGGCAGATTAAAAACTTCTAAACAGGACACAAAATCTAATGAATAACAAAGGGACAAAAATAAATAGTCCCACAGGGTGTGGCAGGCCAAAGGTGAAGAAGACAGAGAAGTAAGCTCCCTCCCTGCTGAAGAGGCAGCGATGTGTATTCACTAGAGTCCTCCTTGTCACCCTCAACCAGGAACCACGCCTCCACCACTTGCGCTCACTCAATGTAAACCCGAGGAGCAGCACTAAGCGACCCAGACCCAGAGTCTAAAATAAGACAAAGTGCTTCAGTGACCTTAAAACATACGGGAGCTTCACTGGCCTCATTAACCCACTTATGATTATTAGCCTTTTTTCTACTGCTGTCCAAGTCCTTAACGTAGGCTTCCCCTGTCCCTCACCTGGAGACAGGAAGCCAGGATACAGAGGACAGGGGCCTTGTGTCTCATTGCCTCAGTCAGCAGCCAGCGCCAGGAGTCTGGTTGCTCTGCACACTGCAGCAGAACTTCAAAGAAATTAGTCATCTCTTCTCTGTTTCTCTGGCGTTCCTGAGGGGACTCGGCACTGACTTGATCACTGTCCGCTCTAGAGCTGGACACTAAAGGCAAGTTTTCAAAAGCCAGCTGTAAGTGGTCTTGCAGGACTGGGCTGAAACACTGAAGAAGGGGTTTCACCTGAGAAAGCACAGCAGATAATTAAAATACACACCCAACTTTTTACTTTCACCTAGAACTCAATACATTACAGAAAAGCACAGGCAAAATTATTAAACTGTGTCAGAGGTGAGCACATAATTTTACAAAGCTGCTCTTTTGAGTGAACTTCTATATTCAATCTGGACTCAAAAACTTTCCAACCTTTTCAGTATTAATGACTAGTCAGACTATTAATGTCTGACATGAACCCGCTGTTAGTAAAAATAAGTGTCATATATAAAGGCTGAGAAGGATAAATTCAGTCATTTAGAGGAATATGAGTGCACCTCAAGTCCAGCATGCTAAGTGAAATACATCAGACTCAGGTTAAATAGCACAAGGTTTCACTTATATAAGAAACCCAAAGTATAAATCATTTATAGGGCAAAATAAAAGATGACAGAAAACAGGGAGATCAACTTTGTGAGATGGATAGGGTGTCTGGGGGAGACAGGGAGATTGGGAGAGAGTAAAGGGGAAGTGGAATTACAAAGGATCAAGAGTAGTTGGCTGGTGGTGCGTGCCTGTAATCCCAGCATTGGAAGGCTGAGACAGGGGGACTGCTGTGACTTCAAGGCCAGCCTGAACTACACAGCAAGACCCTATCTCAAAAGTCAAAAAACAAACCAAAAAAGAAAAGAAAAAAATGATCAG
Organism: Cuniculus paca; assembly: GCA_004365215.1. Taxonomy (NCBI): domain Eukaryota; kingdom Metazoa; phylum Chordata; class Mammalia; order Rodentia; family Cuniculidae; genus Cuniculus; species Cuniculus paca. Next base: position 5,252 of record RJWT010004752.1, read on the forward strand.
CATTTGCTATGTATACATGCCAATTTCCCACAATAAATGTATATATTATGTACTGTTAACATACACTAATAAAGTTTAAAATTAAAAAGCTTATCTACGCAATCTTCACAGAAGTGTTCGGATGTCCTCGAGAGCCGCCAGCAGTATGCTTACCTCCTCTGGTTGGTAGTTATGCAGCTGGCTGTGAACAAGGAACTGCAGCCAGTCATTCGCTTTGGCACATTCTCTAAGGTAGGATGTGCTCAGTTTCAGATTGTGGAGCCTGCCAAACTGTACCACTAATGCCCACCGGCTCTCAGATTCACTGGATAACCTAGAATTTGAATTGGGGATGGGATGGTACAGAAAAAAACGCTCATGAAGGCATAGCTTCAGTTTGAAACTGCAAATTAGTAAAAATTAAATAAACATAACTCTTTTTTTTTTTTTTTTTTGCGGCACCGGGGATTGAACTCATTACCTTACACTTGCCAGGCAGGCTCTTAGGCCACTGAGCTAGATCCCTGGCAATAAACATAACTCTAAGAGCCTTTCAATGGGGCTGGGAATGAAGTTGTTTAGTGGCAGAGCACATGCAAAGCCACAGGCTAGGTCTGTGACATTGTAAAAAAAAAAAAAAAAAAAAAGCTTTTTCAAAAAATATTTATTAGGCTACTTTGAAAATGGACTCTTGCTCATAAAGTGGAATAGCTTTCTTAATGGATTGGCATAGTTCATTCTTTCCCCAAATCATCAAATATTGATTCTAATAGTTATGGATCATCCTTAGAAAAACTGAGAAAATAGGCACTCGAGGAATTTTCTGGTTAATTCTCTTGCATGGTTCACTTTACAGCCCTGGCCGGTGCCTGGGGTTCCTCACTAGAGAGGCCACATGTTCCTCTCCAAGAATGAAATGTGAGAACTGAGTCAGCAAGAGGGGCAACAGGATGCTCCCAGGGCTGCCCTAAGGAGAGAACACTGGGGAAAGATGGCAAGTGTGTGTTTTTGCTGACAGGTGCTCACTCTGGCTTCTAGTATCAGTTGACATATGATAGGAAGAAAACATTAAGGACAACATTTAAAATCTAATTTTGTGAGAGCTGCCCCCACATCTCCTGCAATCATTTCAACATTTAACACTTTTTTTTTTTTTTTTTGGCAGCACCAGGGATTGAACTCACGACATCGCACTTGCCAGGCAGGCGCTTAGGCCACTGAGCTAAATCCCCAGCCCTTGTCTTTTTGAGACAGGGTCTCACTATGCCGTTCAGCCTGGCCTTGAGCTCACTTTGTAGCCCAGGCTGGTCTTGAACTTGCAATGATCAGGCTAGTCTGAAACTCCTGGGCTCTAGTGATTATCCTGTTTCAGCCTCCCGAGTGCTGGGATTACAGGTGTGCGCCACCAAGCCCGGCAACATTTAACACTTAAAACATGTTTCTGACCTGACGGTTAAAGCTCCTTTCCATCCCTTGGTAAGAACATTTCTAAAAAGGGAACCGCTACTGGCAAGGCACAATTAAACAGCTGTTCCATTTATTTAGTGTCTGCTATATGCAGGATAGGTAAGAAGATCAGGCCTAGCGGGATTTTGGTGAAACATCAGAGGTGCTAGAAGAAAAGATTAGACCAACACAGGTTAGCCCAAAAAGCTTATTAGAAAAAGGCTGGGATTGAAACTCACAAACCTCTTCATTTCCTCCTGCTGAATGCTATTCCATGTACCTTCTTCCAAGAGAACAAGCAATTCTTCTGTGGTTGCCTTTTCATCATCTGCCAATTTGGACAGTTTCTCAGCTATCAGAAACATGAACAAAAAGCGTGAGCTGGGCAAGGTGGCAGGGGCTGGGGCAGGATGATCACTAGAGCCCAGGAGTTTCAGACTAGCCTGAGTGAGGTCAAGACCCTGCCTCAAACACACCCACATCTGTATATTTATGGCCAAGAAAAAAGTCAGGACCTGAGCGTTTCTGTTTGAGTAACACGGTCCAGGGTCATTTCAGGATCCAATTAAAGTGCCCAAGAAAGTGAGATAAAGAACATTTACATGGTAGCTGGGGATGTAGCTCTGTGGTAGAGCACTTGCCCAGCACGCATAAAGCCCCACATCCAATCCCCAGCAATGCAAAAAAACAAAAACAAAAAAACCCAGGAAGGTAATTGTTCCTTCCCAAACGCTCACAATTCAATGCTTTAGATCTATTCAGTTCTTCTCCTCTAACAAAACAAGCCACATAAAGAACAGGTGCTGTACCTAAAGACTCTCGGATAACGCTGTACTGAGCGTCGTCTTTTCTACACTTGTAGCTCAAAATTGTATTGGCCACTTTCATATCAACTCTGAGCTTGAGGCTGTCAAGGCCTAGTAATTCTAGGAAACAAACACAGGCAGCTCCAATGGCAGGTATGTGGAAAGAAGAGAGCCCTAAGACATAGGCTTCCTTGCCTGCTTGCTCAATCCTGAAAAAGAAAGGAATTAAAATCACATCAGCACATAAAACTTTTCTCACCAGGAACAGCACATGGAATTATATCAATGATACATGCAGTGCTGGATGTGTGATTTTTCACTCTCTCCTTCCCCTCTGTACTGCTTGCACACATCCGTTTGGGTTCTAGGTACCTTTATAGTTGTTTTCAGGCTCCATAGCCTTCATTCCCTCAGATTTACCTTCTCTTAAAGCACCTACTCATGGTTTACACTATTCTTGTTTCCAACTTCATCCAGGAGGTACAGGATAGAATTTCAAAAGCAACATCTTATCAATTCTGAGTATATACATAAACTACCAACAAGATTAATACCATGTAAATTTAACACCTTAAAGCACAAAGTTTACACTTTTATGTGTGAACAAATTTCTAGAAAGATGCACATGTTTTCAACCATGTTAGTATGTAGAATGGAAGTAAAAGAGACAAGACTTTTTCTTTCATTCTCACATCTCTGAACTATTTTATCAGTAAAAATTCATTAATTTTGACAATTATAAAATAGCACAAATGAAATATAGTACCAATTTATGTTTTAAGTACTCACAGCTTCTTGGGAGTCTTGCTTTTAGTTAATTCCTGGAGCAGGAAAGTACCAAATGCAAATGAAGGGCGCCCATGATGTAAATAATAAGCAAAATTCAGATGTTCCACTACAGCATATTTATTTACCAGACCAGGGCTAGAAAAATGTGGGAGATAACTCAGTGCATCTAGGAGAAAGTAGAGCAATATTAATCTTCTGCACTTCATGAGAGTTAATTTCAGATTTGTACACAGAAAGCTTAACTCTTCAATGGAAAAAGATTTGTTAGTCTATAATCATTTTGTACCACAGTATACTTTACATCTCTTTGAACCTATCAAAATATAGTAGTTTTAATTGCTTAAATGTACAGGTCATTTACTCTCCCCCATATTGAACCTACTGAAATGTTATTTATTTTTATTTTCTGAGATAGGGTCTCACTGCGTAGTTCAGGCTGGGCATGAACTTGTGATCCTTCTGCCTCAGCCTCCTGAATGCTGGGATTATAAGAATTTGCCACTTTCCTGTGATTTTAGCTGCCTTTTCCCCCTTTGTCTTTTTCTTCCTAGACTCTCTTAGGATCCATGATTAGCACTGCAGTGCTGTTTCAAGCCCACTAAGTGCTTTGGCTGGATCTCCTCTCCTCTCTGGACTTTTGCCCTTCATAGTAAAATGAGCACAATGGGCTAACTGACCTCTGAGGGCCATGCCACCTGACGTGCTCCACAGTTTTTTAATTAAAGGACTCCTTCTCCTGTGAAAACTGTGAATTATAGCTGTGGTTATGCCCTGGTAGGGCCTGACTGCCAAGGGAATAAGGGTCAATGACTTCCAGGGGTGCACGGGGATTTCTAGACTTCCTGGTGGCAGTACTATCTATGGTAACTGATGCTAATATATGACTGAGGGGAGAGATTGCATTGTTTGGAATATTCCAAAACCAAATGAGATGAAAAAGCAAAGCCAGAAGTGACTCTTCAGGGCAATTATGATACTGTTCCCAGGGGTAGGAAGAAGCTCTAGTATGGCAGGTCTAGTATCTCAGTGTTAACAGGCCTTTGAGTCATCAGTCGTGCAACCTTTAACAGTTTATTTAGCTCTCTAAAAATTTACATATTTAAAAAATACAGTATTTTCATATACTTGTTTTGACTTAATGATTACTATAGTCAAGCAAAATTCAATGTCTCATATACTTGCATTTCTTTCTCTGGGTGGTAAGACTATCTAAAAATCTTTTCTCTTGGCAAATTACCACTATACATGATTATCATCATGTTGTACATTATACTGTACCTCTAAATTTCTTCATTCTGTATAACTACAACTTTTACCCTTTGTCTTACATCTTCTTCCCTGTTGCCAATAATTGCCATTCTGCTCCGCTATTATTTATTTGATTTGGGAGAGGCAATACTGGATATTGAACCCAGAGCCTTTGCACTGAACTACATACATCTCTAGCCTTTTTTTCTTTTCTTTTTTTTTTGAGACAGGATATTACTAAGTCAAAGTTGCCCATGCTGGCACCATACTTGCAATTCTCCTGCTGTAGCCCCCCAAAATGCTGGGATTACAGACGTGTGCCACCATGCCTGGCTGACTGTCCTCCCCCTTCAGATACTACATGTAATATATCATTTGTCTTTCTGAATCTGGCTTATTTCACCTAGCAGAATGCCCTCTAGTTTTACCCATGTTGTTGCAAATGGCAGGATCTCTTTTTAATGCTGGACAACATTCTACTATGTATGTATGTGGAGATATTTACGTATTGTATATGTGCTGCCAAAGTGAGCACAGTATTTATATCTTGTAGTATCTCTATCTGTTCATCTGCCAGTGGATACCCATTTATTTCTAACATTCACCATTGTGAGTAATGCTACAATAAACATGGGAGTGCAGGTGTCTTTATGAAATGGTAATTTTATTTTCTTTGGGCACATACCCAGAAGAGACACTGGTGGCTCATGTGGTGGTTCCATTTTTAACTTCTTTAGGAACCTCTATACTGTTTCCCAAGTGGCTGCCATCAATCTACACTCCCCAGACTGTGCAAGGGCTCCCTTTTCTCCACACCCTTGCCAAAACTTACAGTCTTGTTTCTGTTATAAAACTCATCCTAACTGGTTCGAAATGCTGTTTTATTGTGGTTTTGATTTGCAATTTCCTGGTGTTTAGTGATATGGAAGACTTTTTCATATACCTTTTGGCCGCTTTGATGTCTTCTGTAGAAAAAAAATCTTTTCAGGATCTTTGCTAATTTTTAATTGAGTTATTGTCTTCCCACTGAGTTATGTGAGCTCCTTATATATTTTAGATATTGACATCTTATTAGATCTAGGATTTGCAATTATTTTCTTCTAGTGTGTAGATGTTTTTCATTTTACCAGTTGTTTCTTTTGCTGGGCAGAAACTTTCTTGTTTGATATAGATACACTTATTTTTGCTTTTGTTGCTTGAGCTTTTGGTGTCCCATTAAAAAAAAAAATACCAAGACCAATGTCAAGACACTTTTCCTGTATGTTTTCTTCCAGGAGTTTTACAATCTCAGGTCTTACATTTAAGTCTTTAATCCAATTTTATTTTTATGTATGGCTGAAAGGTACGATTTCATTCTTTTGTATATGAAGAGCTAGTTCTCCCAGCATCATTTATTGAAGGGACAGTCCTTTCCCTACAGCATATTTTTAGTGTCTTTGTTTAAATTAGTTGACCATAAGAGAGTAAATTTCTTTCTGGGTTCTCTATTCTGTTACATCTCTCTATGTTACCGTTTTTGTATCGATACTATACTGTCTTGATTACTACAGCTTTTCAGGTTTTGAGGTCAGGTATTCTGATGCTTCCAATCCTTTTGCTCAGGCTTGCTGTAGCTTTCTGGAGGTCATATGAATTTTATGACTGTTTTTCCATTTCTGTGAAAAACATCACGAATTTTGACAAGGACTTCACTGAATCTATAGATTGCTTTGGGTAGTGTGAACATTTTAACAATATTCTTTCAAACCACGAACACAGAATACATCCCCATTTATTTATTTCTTCAATTCCTTTCACCAAAATTTTATAGTCTATTATATATGTATCTTTCACCTCTGGCTTATTCCTAAAGTTTTAAATGCCATTGTAAGTGGGATAGCCTTGACTTATCTTTAAGATTATTCAGTTAATACACAGGAACACTACTTTTTTTTGTCTTTATGTTGGTTTCTTTGTTGTTAACACTACTATTTTTGTACATAGATCTTCTATAACTTTACTGAGCTCATTTACGAGTTTTACTAGTTGGTGTTTTTTAAAGGATTTTCTGTACACAAAATCGTATCATCTATACGCAATGACAATTGAACTTCCTTTCTGATTTACAAAGAAAAAGAAATACAAGGTGACTAAATCAGAAAGGAGTTCAACTGTCATTTTCTTGCCACAAAGTTCTAGCCAAGATTTCCAGTATTATGTTGAAAAGAAGTGTTGAGAATGGATATCCTTGTCTTGTTCTCCATCTTAGAGGAAAAGTTTTCAACTGTTACTACTGATGTTAGATGAGGGCTTGTCACCTATCTATCTATCTTTATTATACATTCCTTGAATACTTACTTTGAATTTTTATCATGAAAAAATGCTGAGTTTCATCAAATATTTTTTCTGCATCTACTGCTATCATCATATGGTTTTTGTCCCTCATTCTGTTAACATGTGCAAGATACTGATTAATTTGTGCATGTTGAACCTTCTTTGTAGTTCTGTTAGTACTGTTTTTGATCCTTTAATTTCACAATGGCAGTAACTGTTTAGCTACAAAACTCTTTATTAATCTGCAAAAGGAGTTTTAAAAATAGCAGGAAAATATTTTCTCTTTTTAGAGAAACTCAATGTTAGAAGACATTTGGATATGAATAGCATGAAACAGCTATGCCTGTCAAGCCCTCATTTTTAACTGCCTCTTAACCACTTCCTGCCCACAGGGGAAAAGGAGATAAAATAACATATGAAACTTGTTCCAAGAACCAGTTTTGCAAAGTATTTTCAGAGTTCAAAGTTACTCCTAGAATAAAATCTGATTTTCTCATGAAATTTTAAGGAATTTTCACATTCTCTTGGCTTCCAAAAAACCCAAAATAAACACTTGGAGACCTTAAAGGCATCTGTCATCTCACAAAGCTATTACCTAAAGTACCACTCTTTGAGATTAAAAAATCACATGTCCTATTTGTATTCTGAGATCAGAGTGACTTTGGTAACTTATTACTGTACATAAAACTACTTGTTCACTAAATATTGAACATGAAAGTGTACAGTTAGTGACAGTTGTTGAATAAACAAACTTGAGATTTTTATTAAAATAATTTTGAGGGCTGGGGATTTAGCTCAGTGGGGTAAGCACCTGCCTGGCAAGTGCGAGGTCATGAGTTCAATCCCTGGAACCAAACAAAAGTAAAAAATAATTTTGATTTTTTTTGCAGATGGAGCTTACTGTGGAGACCATGTATAGGGAAAATTCTGCCTGCCACAGAAGCCAAGTCATTACACAGTTTTCATACATCCCCTTTCACTGGTAAATCTACATTAAAAACAAGTGAAAGTTCTAACTAAACTTGACACTTCAATTACATAAATATGTATTATGTTTTCATGGCAACTATTCCTTTTATTTTGTACCTTATTTCCTCAAGTACTTTAGAAACTTCTAAAAACCAGGCAGGCTTAATATCCCAGAGGTGGTCAAGACTCTTGCAAGCTAAGTGATGGAGCAGGAGCCATCAAAATAAGACTCCAATAAATTAGAAATGGTGCTTTTATTTCACAGTGCAGTAAGTACTACTTTTTTGAGTACTCTACAAACACTGACTGAACATCTGTTGTAGGCCTGGTATTGCACTAGACTCCGTGTAGTAGGTAAATTCAGTATATCAGATGAGAACTTGCACAAACAGATGGATTAGAAAACTAATTTTAATGAGCCAAGCATGGTGGCCCATACCTGCAATCCCTGCTACTTGGGAGGATGAGGTGGGAAGAGCACAAATTTGAGGCCAATTCAGGCAGAATAAGACCCCATCTCAAAGAAAACAGAAGAGAAAGCCGGGTACAGTGCATGCCCATAATCCCACCTGCTCAGGGGGCTGAGGTAGGAAGACTGCGATCAAGGGTGCCTGGGTAACTCAGCAAGGCTTTGTTTCAAAACAAAAAGCTAAAATGGGGTGGAAATGTGGCTCAGTCATTCGATTCCCTGTATTCCATCCCCAGGTCCACACACACAAAAAAGAAACTCATTTTATATATGTCCATACATCTGACAAATCACATTGATATAACACATTCATACATTTGATGTATGTCAAATATTTATGAAGTACTTTGACATTATTTGTGCAAAATAATCTTAGTAATACAGACATAGCTACCATGGGAAATATGGTATTTAAGGCTAACTTTACATGCAAAGGTCAAAGAAAAACAGAAAAAGCTAAATTTAAACCCTGAACACAAAGGTAAAAGAAATAGAAAGGGCTAGGTTTTTTTTTTTGGTACCAGAAATCGAACTTGGCCTTTCGCTTGCCAGGCAGGCGCTGTGCTGCTAAGCTATATCCCCAGCCAGGGTTAGGTTTTAAGACAATAAAACTCAGAAATTCTCATGGTCTACACAAAGGTGATGTGTGTGCATCTGGTACTTAGTACATGAGAGTTTTATAGTTTCCTTGTCTTTTTTCATTCTTATACTAACACATGAGGTGTGAGCACTGTCATTAAACTTATTCTATAGGGGACTGAAGAAAGCTTAAATCACTTGCCTAAGCTCGTAGAGCTCTTACATGGTAGAACTAGAATTTACTAATGCCAATATGAAGGCTCAGAACATTTATGATACTATATTGCAAACGAAAATGAACTGTTGGAAATATAGCACAACTAAGATAATACACTGACTTTTAACTCATAATTTGTTTTCAAATAGTCTCCTAGAGAAAGTATGGTTTTTTGGGGGGTGGGGAGTAGTACTGGGGCTTGAACTCAGGACCTTCATACTGAGCTACATATCTCTAGCTCTTTTTAAAATTTTTTATTTTGTGACAGCGTCTTGCTAAGCTGCTCAAATTTATTTCCTTTTGCTTAGGCCTCCTCAGTGTTGGGATTACAGGTGTGCACAATCATACCCATCTTCTGTCTTTATTTTTAAAATAGAAAGCAGGGAAAAAATGAATTGGCTTCTAACATTAATACTAGTAAATATTTCTGAAGTATGAAATACCCATATTGACTTACCTCCTATTGCTAGTGTATTGGCAGACTGCCAGCCAAACAATCTGCTAGGATCAAAGGGTGATAATGACTGAAAAAAAAGAAAAACTCAGTCAAAGCCACATGCTTTATGATTCTAAAATAGGTAAACAAAATGCACGAAAAGCCTTCATAGGGAATTTGCTTTGCTAAACAATTTTTGTTGTTGTTGTTGTTACTGGAGATTGAACCCAGAGCCTTTGTATATCCCCAGCATCCCCTCCCTTTAAATTTTATTTTTTTCCTTTGAGTGTGGGTCTCACTAAGTTGCCTAGGCTGGGCTCAAACATGTAGTCCTTCTGCCTCAGCCTCCCAGAATGCTAGGATTGCAGGAGTATACCACCACACCTGACTTCCGGGGAAAGTTAAAAAGTTATGCTGGGCTGGGGGTATAGCTCAGAGATGCAGCACTTACCCAGCAAGTGCAAGGCCCTGGTTCAATCCTCAGCACCATAAAACAAAACAAAAACAAAACGAAGCAAAACAAAACAAAACTTTATCTGAGTAATTCTTTGAACACAACTAAAAACAAAACAACAAAGATAGCTCTCTACTTCAATAAAAATGGTAGCTTTTTTTTTTTTTGGTAGCTACATACTTTTAAAGACTCACCTTACTTTAAGAGATGTCTGGAAAATGTATTTTCTTTTAGCAAAAATAGAATTAATTATAACACAAGACATTTTATATATGCTTTTGGAACCCAAAGGCTAGAAAATGTTATTCTGTAAACAGGAGAAAAATTAAGGTCAAGGAGGAAAAGGAAAGAGTAAGACAGCTGAAAGAATATGGTAACCAAAAACATTACCAAAGAAAAAATGGTAGACTAAGGTCAAGTCAGAAAGAGTTGACGAAAGGGAGTAGTGGCTGTTTGGAATTTGTGAGGTCAAGGATTTAGCGAACTCTATGAATAGATGATGGGAGAGTGATGGGGAAAATAAAAGAGCTATCAAGTCAGGATTCAATGGCTAAGGAAGAATTTGTAGTCTATTAAAGAAACAATTTTCCTAAATAATTTTTCTAAAATAACAGCACTAAAATGACACCATCAACTTAAAAACAACAAAGAATAATGTGAAACCATGTGTAATTGAAGCTGATTCGTACCATTTTAAGTAGAGAAACTAGGCTTTTACACAATTCACTCATAGTTCATACCAGTTACTTGAAGTGCTGCTCTGCAGTGAGGTAAGCTCCCTGCACTAGAAGGCCAATGCAGCATTCCGCTTCCTTCTTCAGGGAAGTCTTACCACATAAAAACCTATGGAACTACACAGTGTACTTGCTGATACAACAGACTTACACTCGGGCACAAGATTCATTCTCACAGATCAACACAGGTTAGCAGATTATACATTGAGAAGTTCAAGAATGCTTCACATTAGAATAGGAGTGACTTTGTATCTTTATAGAATTATGGAGCTTATGTTGGATTGAGATACTATATGAGACTATGTGTGTACAACAGAAAAAACAGAAAAGCCTTTACAACTGTGAAATGAGTGAAAACTGTTGTTAATTGAGTTCCCTGAATCAAGGCTTCAGGGGGTCTGGGTACTCCTTTGGAATGTAAACAAAATTAACTCACAGTATAAATAAAGAGCAAAATAAAAGAGCCAAATAAAAATAACAGGAAGTAGGGGGACAGAGCTTTCTTAAGCAGGGAGAGGATTAAGAGATGGAGGAAGGGTAGAAGTTCAGGGGATGAAAACAGGAATTAAGATGTGTCATGTACATGTACCAACTACACACAGTAACAGAAACATGTACTTCAAATACGTACAAAAAAAGGGAAAGGAATTAAGAGATGGGGGGATGGGGATGAAATAAGGAATTAAGATGTATTAGGTAGATAAGCCAACACTACACAAGGAATGTAACCATTATGTACCACACACATGTCCTATAAAAGAAAAGAGAAACACAAACAAAACTATATGCTTCTGTGTCATTTTTTCTGAGTACAAGGTTCATAGCTCTCTCACTTTTTTTGTTTTTGGTACTGGGAATCAACCTCAGGACCTTGCACTCTTGCACTTGCCAGAGAGATGCTTGTGATTCTGAACTACATTCCCAGCCCCCGTCTCACTTTTTTTTTTTTTTTTTTTTTTTTTTTAAGACAAGGTCTTGTTATGCAGCTCAGGCTGGCCTTGAGCTCACTTTGTAGCCCAGGCTGGTCTCGAACTTGCAACAGTCCTCTTGCCTCAGCCTCCAAGTGCCGGGATTATAAGCATGCACCGTGCACCACCACGCCCAGCTTCTCACATTCTTAAGAAGCTCTGGGTACTGAAAAAGATTAAGAAGCACTGACTCATTACCAGGACCCTAAATCACTGAGATGATATCCTCAGAGGTTATCAGTGATAGAATGGAATGGATTTTTTTTTCAGTACTGGGGATTGAACTCATGACCTCGCACTTGCCAGGCAGGCACTGTGCTGCTGAGCTATATCCCTGCCACTGGAATGTATTTTGAAGTAAGCAGTAGACAGGTATCCTGGTCAACCATCTTTGTCTCATCTGTTACATTTTTCCCCTGTTCTGCTTTGTATTGTAAGGAACTACATTTCCCAAGCATCCTTGCTGTCTGGCTACCAGATAAGTACAGCCATGAAAGACACTGGGGGAGATTAAAGGTGGGAAGAGGAAAGAGACCAAGACATTTTCAATTTGCTTTGCTTTCTGGAGGCCTCTCCTCCAAGTTTCTAGTTTCTTCCCTCTATATTCCCAGCTCCCTTAAGCATCCTGGTTTTAAGTTTAGCTCCCAGAGGTGACTCCAGCTTCTGTGTTCTGACAACACTGCTATCTTGTTCAATAGCCTTGCAGGTGCTGAAGGGTTCTTCCTTTGCTGATTTCTGGGTGATCTCACGGCCACATTTAGTTTTCTCATTCTATCTCACCATGTGAGAGAGGTAGTGTTTTCTGTTTTGGCACCTGAACCCTGACTGATACACTTAACTACTGTACCTGAATGAGGTGGTAGAGAGTAATATCGGGTGGCAGGACACTAGGAGCAGTGCACTGTGGGAAGAGAGCAGCTTTCAACTTTGGGTAGGGAGTTAAGGCCATCCTTAGTAGTTGGGAATCCACTTTCTTTAAACAGTTTTCATTTTCTTCGTTCTGAACAACCTAGGTAATAAGATACATAACAGATATAGAATAACATTTTTCTTTTCTTAAAACTTCTACCTCTTTTTCACAAGAACCCTGTAAAAAGACTAGCTTGATAGAGTATGCAGCAGTAAAAACAGCAGTTAAAAATAGTCATAGTTTAAATAATAGCAACAATTCTAGTTCTGGTTCTAAGACAAATTAGCTATTTAACCTTGGATCAGGTATTTAATACCAGGCTTGATATTTCCTCATCTGCAATACTAGGAAACTGAGCTAGATTAGTTGTATTCAAATTGTATGTTGTTTGGAAAAAGTTCTAGTATTGTAATGTTTAAAATATTTAAATTCAATAGTAAATAGTAAATACATTAAAAGATTTGAAAACTACTAGAGTAGATGACTCCCAGGTCCCTCCTCCTCAGCTCTAAAGTTATTCTACGACTCTAATTTCTGAGAGATGATTAAAAACACAGGAGCAAATAACTTAGCCATAGAGGTACACTGCAGTATCTAAAAGAGATAATATTCAATTAAGGTAGTATCAATAAGAAACTCTTGAAGGTTATTATATGTTTAACAGCAGTAAGTTCCCTCTGAGCAGGCACACTATATTCAAAAAAGCAAAAATAAGCAAATTTCCACTAGGTCCTTCAAAAGAGTTTACATGAGTTGCTAAAGATTATGCACTGATTAATTAATTTTTAATTCTCTAAAAGGTCAAATAGCAGAAAATAATTCCCAAGCCACAAATCTAAAATACACCTACTCCCAGAAGCAACTGGACCCTGATTTTATCCTATAAACAAACCTGGAGTTATAAAAAAAAAATACTAATAGGAAAAAGTTATCTCTGTACAACATACTAGTTTTCTGTCAAATTAAGATATACAAAACTTAAAAATTTACCCATTTTGTGCTCTTTAAAAAAAAACTTAAAAGCAGTTATATTTAATATCAATGGAGACCCAGACAATCCATAGATATTGCTACTAAATTTAAAATCATTCCTATTTTGCCATAATAGGTAAAAGCATTGTCCACACCTGGCTGGCACCCCCAGGAGCATACATTGTAGTAGCAAGGGCCAGGAGGGTATGTCCTTCCAATAGCATACTGCTTACACTGGCCTGATTGGTGGGAATCAAAATCTGAGCATTCGCAATGCTAGCCTGGAAGATCAGTTTGGGATCTGGAAGATAAAAGGGTATGTTTTTCTCCTTAACAGGGGTTAACACTAAGTTAAAGTAGTACATAATTCAGAGGGAAAAGTAAATTTAAAATCTATCCATAGTAAGGAGAATTTCTAACTTTAAGCAATAGAAAGGAAAAAAAGGAAAGATCTGTCTACATAAAAGATTTCAGACAAAGAAAACTAGAAGGTAACAATGAACTAGGGAGAGAAATGACAACAAGTAATCCAAGAATTAACTCCCTCAACAAAGAGCTCATACAAATCAATGCTAAAAACACTTGACTCTAACAGGTACGTGGATAAAACAAAACAATTTACAAAGAAAATATAAATGCCTAACATAAAAATATATAATTCACTAGCAAAAAAAGAAATGAAAATTAAATAATTAGGTATCATCTATATCAAATCAGCAATAACTAAAAATAGTCACCATTAAATATTACAGTTGGCCAGGATGAGCAGAGACTGACAGTTACGGATAAAACATTATAACTTCATTGGAAAGCAATCTGGTCTTATGTCAAGAACCTTCAAAACATCTACAGCCTTTGACTAGTAACTTTATTTCCAGAAACCTACCTATATTAAGGAATTAATCTGAAACAAAGGCGAGTGTTTTCTGTTAAAATATATTCAAGTGTAACTCCAGCATTTGGGAGGTTTCCTGTAACTCTGGGACGTGTCCTTAGAGGTAGCAGGGCTTTTCTGTCTGATTATAACCAGAACAAGGCTCTACATCAGCATCTTCACGACAGAGGACACAACAATTCTGCACATACCATGAATTTCTTTTCATTCCATTTGGAGTCACTTATCAGAAATTCAGGGCTCTGGGTGTAGCTCCATGGTAGAGCCCCTGCCTGGAACATGCAAGGGTCTGTCTGGTTGCATCACCAGCACTGCTTGCATGAATGATTAAACAAATGATCCAGAGTAAGCACCACTGACTCATGTAAAAGAGGTGTTTCTCTACATTAGAACAGGAACTCAGCCTGTGATAACCTGGCAGGATGCTGGAAACACAGACAATAAGGTCTGAGGCGGAAGTGGGAGAAGGGGACAGGACTACATAGGTTCTGCACTGTAAGTGTGGGTTTCACAGCAGGCAAGAGGCTAACATTTTTGGTTCTCTGCTTAAGAAAAGTGTGGTCTTGGATTACAGTCGGGTATCTGACTACCATCAAATGATTATATTTAAGCAAGGTCATAAATTAAATACCACTTAACAGACCAGTTATTTATCCAAACCTTTTTATATTTAATACTGTATACCCTTACCTGACAAATTACTGGAAACTTGTCGACACTGAACTAAAAATTCAAACCAAGGGTGAGCTTCATGTAATTCCTTCTTTTCCAAAAAAGGACAATTTTCAGGACTGAGTCTGTATTAAAATATAAAGCCTCTCTCTTTAATATATAATACAGGGTAAAATAGTTACAAACATTCTTTGGGTGAAAACCAGCATCAGAAAAAAGAATCTTGAAATTGCACAGTGAATGTAACACAATATACTCCCATTCTTAATGCTATTACAGTACTTTACATGTTCTTTATGGTCTGGAAATACAGCAATTCTAGATAGATTTAGACATGACATGACATT
Organism: Cuniculus paca; assembly: GCA_004365215.1. Taxonomy (NCBI): domain Eukaryota; kingdom Metazoa; phylum Chordata; class Mammalia; order Rodentia; family Cuniculidae; genus Cuniculus; species Cuniculus paca. The sequence goes on from RJWT010004752.1 coordinate 20,455, forward strand.
TATCATCATGATGAAATTTTACCAACTCTGTAAAAAATTAACAGTTACCTTATATTTTACTTTTTTTGTTTACAGCACAAACTTTTTAGTATTTTCAAATTTAAAAGATTCTTTTTTTAAAAGAGATTCTTTCAAAACCTTTATATAACTACAGAGAGACTGGAAATGAGGAGTGAAGGCTCAGAATAGATACTTTACACATGATTTTAAATTTGTTCTCTTGTCACAATAGCTTTGGAGTAACATTCCTATTCTAAGCCTCCATGATAGGAACTAGAAATATATTCTTTGTTCAAACTCCTAGTCTTTACTATACAAAATTTAAAAAGTTCTCTAACAGGGCAGAAATTTGGGCTCTGGAATCAAAGTAAACAGAGTCTGGCTGTGTCACTTATTTAATGTGCCTTAGACTTAGCCTTTCTCAAAGCCTCAGCTTTCTATCTATGAAATAGAGATAAAGTAATCACTCTGCAGAGATCTTTTGAAGATTAAGTCAGTTGACGCATACGAGTCACTTAGTCTAATGCTAAGACCAGTAGAAGCACTGATATATTCCAGACTATGTTTGTTGTTGCCAATGCTAACTCAACAACAATCAACACTGGCCCCAAACAGGATTCTGAAGGTTGATCGTTAGACATATAAGCATGTACATCTATCTGTAGAAACATTTTAGAGCTTATCTGATAGATTCTGAAGACAGTATGAAATCAAAGTTGCTTAGCATTCTTCAAAATGAAAATATCAAAGAACTCTAAGTGAACTTTTATAACCTTCCTCTCTTTAAAACTTTAAAAAGTATGCCTTTCATTTTATTCTCACCTCAAGTTATTTAAAAAGTTAACAGAGAGGTTATAGAATTAATACCACCAAAAAAACCACACATGCATTTAGTTGAACATGGCATGGAACTAAACGATTTATCATGTGTTGGGGCAGGAGAACCTACTTCGAAAAGAGCAGGATTCCTTATACGAATGCATATTATTTCCCTAAACATCAGTTTACAAGCAGTACGCAAAGAGGCAATGTGAAAAGTCAATTCTCAGTACTCACTTGTGGTAGTCAAGATAGACATAAAGAAGATGCTGCAGACCATGTTCTAAGCAGTAGAGAATGAAGTGAGAATGGAAATCCCAGCCCAATTTGGTCTTGTAGTTTTGAACAGGGAGGGTATCTTGTATTACACCCCCAATTCGGCTCAGTCGTAGGAGAAAGAGTTCAAAATTTTCCAGTTCAGATGCAAGAAAAATCCCATTCCTATTGGCAAGTTAGAAAGTTGTTAGGTTCGGAGTAGGCCAAATAATTTTTATTGCTTAAGTCTCAACTACTTAAAAAGCAAATATTTTAGGCCAGGGATTTAGCTCAGCAGCATAGCACATGCCTGGCAAGTGAGGTCCTGAGTTCAATTCCCAATACCAAAAAATTTTTTAAAAATAAATATTTAAAAATTAAGGCCACCAATTCTTACTCTTATAAATATATTCTAAGACATTTATTTTGCTAGTTTCCATAAAGGTTTGTATACCCATATAGTATTTAAAGGTTAAATACAGTTTTAACTTGCCTTTGATATATCAAAAACCTAACTAAGCTATATCTCCATTGTTTTGTTTGTTTTTGTTTGGAACATACAATCCATTGTGGCCAAGAGTGGTTACCTCTTGAAGCTCAGTACTCTGATCACTGAGAAATTCACTGAAATATCCAAATGAAAACAATAAAAAGTTAGAATTTAAATATACCAACTATTTAATAGGAATTTGCATTTAAATATTACTTTAAAAAATTTATTGATAAACACATATATACATTACAAAGGAGTATACAAAAAATAAGTTTAAGGGCTGGGGATTTAGCTCAGCAGTTCACGTGCTTGCCTGGTAAGCGCAAGGTTGTGAGTTCGATCCCCAGTACCAAAAAAAACCAAAAAACAAACAAACAAACAAAAATGAGTTTAAAGAATCCATGTGACCACCACCCAAATTGTAGTTAGTTTTCATTGTTACATAGTATGCCATTGTACAACTACAGAACCTGTAATACAATGGAAAGAACAGTGAATAGAACATCAAAAATTCAAGTCTGTATGTAATTGGCTTGGGTAAACCATTCAGTCTCTCTGGGTTTGACTCACCGCATCTGTAACTTGGATAAAACAACAAAACAAATATATCCCAATAGTCATAAGCAGAAAATAATACATACAAAATAAGGATAAGAAACTTATTAATCTTCCTTATCAAGAGCTATTTTCCCCTCTCACTATCTCTGAATCCAGAAATCTTCTGAAGGTCAAGGCTATACACAGCACACGAATGCAGGATAATATGGAGAAGAGTGGGTACAATTATAGGACACTAAGGGATCCTCCTCAGCTCTGGCCACTTGTTCCTTACAGTCCTACCTACAACAGTTTTACATAAAATATTTTGGGAAGAACCTACATCTTCAATTTGAGAGCCTATTCACTACAACATACTGTTAAGTGCAGAGAGTACATGATGATGTCCTTTAAATTGTAACAGCTGAGCGTGGTGGTGCACACCTGCAATCCCAACACTCAGGAGTCTGAGGCAGGATCATCAAAAGTTTGAGGCCAGCCTAGGCTACATAAGCGAGTTCAAGGCCAGCCTGCACTACACAGTGAGGCCTTATCTCAAACAAAAGAAAACAAACAAAAACAAACAAACTATAACATGAAATAATATTGCACTGAATTAAAGGCATCACAAAGGAAAAAAATACCATATTTGTGCGTATGTGTGTATGTGAGTGTGATATATATAAATATATATATTTTTTTCTTTCCTTTTTCTTCTTTTGCAGCACTGGGGATTGAACACAGGGCCTTGAGCATACTAGGTAAGTGTGCTACCATGACTTATGCCTCCTGTCCCTTCACCATTTTTATTGCTCTGCTTTTTAACTCTTTCTACTGGGCATTAATTCAAATTACAATACCTGGCTAGCTTATCTAAAATTGCATTCCTCATGTAGTTGTTGCAGCAAGTATTCTGATCGATAATATCAACAGTCAGAGGGGGCCATTTGTTCTGTTGAAGAGACACATAATTCTTCTGGGTCTGAAATTCTCCAATCCACAAGGTAATGCTTAACCAATCATGGCGAGCTGTTAGGTATCTCCAGAGCGTTTCAGGGGAATATGATTTATAATCTGCACAAAAAACAAAATACATTTTAAAACAGCAATGAATTATGATGACTAGCATGAAACTCAACACTGATATGAATATAATTATATCTGAGTAATATATAAAGAATCTGGACACTTTTTTTTTTTTGGTCTTTTTAAGACAGGGTCTCACTATGCAGTTCAGGCTGACCTTGGGCTCACTTTGTAGCCCAGGCTGTTCTTGAACTCGAAAGGATCCTCCTCCCTCAGCCTCCCGAGTGCTGGGATTACAGGAGTGCACCACCATGCCCGGCTGACAAACGCATTTATATATAAATGATTCAAGTTCTTTGCTTCTTTTATGATTTTCTTCCTCTTTTGCATTGCTCACTTTATAATCAATACTACAGTCAGAGGAAATGCTAAATGTTGTATCTCATTACTAATAATTAAAGTGAAATAAATGCATTTCACTTGTCTGTTCAAACTTTTCTTCTCTTTCCTTTAATATAAAAAACTGGCTATAATAGTAAACACAAATTTGATGCTCTAAATTACAATTTTTCATCACTGCTATTCTCCAGAGTCCTGATATGACATAGATTCTCAATTTACACAAGAAGAAACTCAAAAACTACTTGGAAAAATAAAGAATGTGACTTGAAATCTAGGATAAAAATACCTAGCCTTGAAATCTCAATTCACTGAACCATGTAACTTTTTTTCTTTCACTAACATATTGCAAAGCCATTACAGATACCTTAAGATAAGCAAGAAGTCTTAATGCAACGACTTGCATTTTAAAGAAAATTAGTATTTTCCCATCAAAAGGAACTGTAGGGGTAGGTATGGTGGCACAAGTCTGTGATTCCAGCACTTGGGAGGCTGAGGCAGGAGGATAGCTTTAAGTTCTAGGCCAGCCTGGGTTACATAACAAGACAGTCTCAAAAACAAACAAAAAACAAGAAAAAAACCCCAAGGAATTCTAAAATAGAAATGCCGAAGTATTCAAATACCAACACCTATTTTAATTCTCATTCAGTATGTTCATATTTCGGGCTCTCTCACACTTACCTTCTTGACTTATCCTGGGGAGAAGGATGTATTCTTGTGTTGGCTGATCCCACCATTGAGCCCAGTTTAATGCAATTTTATGATCCTGTTTGTTAAACTCATCTTTAAGATCATAGTTGAGGAATGAGTCCAAAACAGATTTGTACTTGAAAAAATCTTGTTCCTTTATCCAATACCTAAAATCCGTGACATATATAAATACATAAAGTATATATATACATACTTTTTTTAAAATTTCGAATGAAAAAGACTATTCCTTTTTATCTGCTGAAATGGTTCTATTCTTTTGGGAAAGACACAATTCTGATCCTGCATATACTAAAGTGACAGGAAATTTCTAAGTCTCTTCTGTACAAGTTTTATTTTCCTGGGGAAACAGGCTTAGTTCCACATGAGAAAATCATGCACAAAACTGTTTTTTTTTTTTGGTACCGGGGATCGAATTCAGGATCTTGCACTTGCCAGGCAGGTGCTTATGCTGCTGAGCTACATCCCTGGCCACGCACATAACTGTTACAAATTAAACATTATCTACAATATTCTTCCAATATTATCAAAAGGAGATAATGAAACTACCTGGGAAAGGACTGGATCTGCATATTTTCTTGGAAGTCTCCCAAATAAAACTTTTCAACTTGGTGCACAAAGTCTATAGTTCTTTTCTCTTTTTCAGAAAGATAATTTTTTTCTTTTAAAATTTCAACCTTGAATTAAAAAAAAAAAATTAAAGCAGTGACTCACAAAAACCAAGCATATTTGCAAAACAAAAGTCATAAGGTTAAATGCCATTTAAAAATTATATTCTAGGGCTGGGGATTTAGCTCAGTGGCATAAGCGCCTGCCTGGCAAGTGCGAGGTTGTGAGTTCAATCCCCGGCACCAAAAACAAAACAAAATAAAGAATTATATTCTGGAGCCAGAGCTGTACTTTCTTTCCAGTGTGGGAGGGCTCATGTTCGATTCCCAGAACAGCAAAAAAAAAAAAAAAAAATGAACTTCTGAGTTAATGAATATTCGAACTTTATTTTGCCATAAATGTTAATCATTTAACAATAAGACAGGATGATCATGTATTTACTACATTATTAGTTGAACATTGTTTATTTTGAAATTTTCCTTCCAAATTTTTAATTATGGCTTTCTAAAAAAATGTAAGCTACATAGTCTCACCTGTACCTACCAAAAAGTTCCGAATATTTTTATCAGTTGTGTATAAGCATATCTTGAGCAGCTGCTCTTTTACATCAAAGCCCTATAATAAACAGAGAAAACCAAAAATATCTTAGATTTTGTAACAACTGTTCTGATATAAATATGTCAGATACAGATGTACTTTATTATAGAAATGTATCCTATTAGATTACCATTTTCTTCTCTTACAAACATTCATTTTCTTACATTTCTTATATTTTCTTATGTTTATTATATATATTTACTGCCTGTCCCTAAAGTCCTTAAGCATTTTGTCAGAGCAAAAGTAGGACACAGAATGTAAAGTTAGGCCAGACTATAATGATAAAGACTGTGACACTCAACATAAACAACCCCTTATATAGTTTCACTTCTCTGCACTTCCACAAGGAACATGGGCTAGACCCCAACCATGCAGATTGGAGGAGATTTCAAGTTAGTCTAAAAACCCCACTTCTAAGACTTTCATTCTCAAATGAAGTAAAAGCATGGAACATAAAACCCCAGGCAAGGGCATAATCCACAGAACTTTCCAATGACATGTATGAGGTCATACAAACAATACAGAATGTTCTTCAATAAATGATGAGGCCCTGTGCATGCACTGACATGTGTGAAGTCAAAAGATACTGTCTCCCTTTAACCAAAATATCAGGCCTAACAGACAGGGGATGATGGAAAGTCCGTTTAAAAAAATCTCATGAAGAGACATGAAAACAACTTATGTGTTTTTCAACAAATGACTGTATAAAGAAAATGTGATATGTACATATTCAATGAAGTATTTGCCTTAAAAAGAAGTAAATCCTACCCAGCTACTGAGGCAGGAGTACTATAAGTCTGAGCTCAACCTGAGCAACTTCAGTGAGACACAGTCTCAAAAGAAAATTAGGAATGGGCTGGAGTATTGCTTAGTGGTAGAGCGCTTGCTTATTAGCCTGTGTGAGGTTTTGGTTTAATCCTCAAAAAAAAAAAAAAAAAGTCCACTACCTAAAAGGTAGTGGGGCTGGAGATACAGTTCAGTGGGAAAGTTCAGTGGAAAAGGCAATCTTGCCATTTGCCACAATGGGGATAAGCCGCAGAGGACATTATGCTAAGTGAAATAAAGCAGACACAGAAAGACAAATACTACACAGCTACATATGGAATCATAAAAAGAAGAATCTAACTGTTAAAACAGACAACAGAATGGTAGAACTGGAGGCTTATGATCAGACAAATGGATTACACTACTCACCATATTCTTCAAAAGCTCACAGGCTTCCTTTATGTTGTTCTTTTTTAGGTTGACAAAGACCAAATCTAGGCCAATCCTAATCAATTCCTCAAGCCTTTGAGCAGAATGATTAGTCATCCTGAAGAAGGTTTGTGCCTCTGGTATTTTATTGTTTAAAATGGCGCTGGAGATAACTTCCTAGGAAAAAGAAGAAAAATATTCACCTTTTAAGTTCCTTTTTATTTTGCTACTATGATTATCAACATAGGACTTTACTGAGCAACTACTAAAATGTACTACTAGATTTGGAGCTAGGTGCAGGGGATATGAAGCTGACCAAAACAGGCCCTACTCTCGAAGCCCTTGCAGTCTAGTGGAGGGTGTACACATAAAGCACTGATTACAGTGCTGACTGGTAAGGGCTGTGGTAAGAGAATTCCAAGATGCTAAAGGGGGTCCAAAAGAGAGTCATTTACATAAGAGGAGTTACAACCACAACCAGAAACTGTTCTACATACACATAGCAAAAAGAAGATATGTGTTCCAGAAAAGGAATGCTATGTGTACAGTCTTTAAGGAACTCTATTCAATATAATTGAGAATAGCAAACAAAACTGGAAGTCCTTAAAAAGCAGGAAATCATATTTTGTGTTATAAGACACATTATTTTAGCAAAAATATTTGAAAAACAATGTGACAGATAAACTGAAAGTGTTAGATTACTGCAGTAATCCAAGTGAGAAGAAACAAAGACCTAATTTAAAATCTAACTCCAGAGACAACAGGAAGGGGGCATTCCTGACCTGGGCCTTAAAGGGATCTATAAACCTTATTAAGCCACACACACACACACACACATTCACATAAACATGCTTTTGGGAACAGGATTCAGAGCTTTCATCAAAGTGAACTGTAAATTCTCCCACCAGAAAAAGTTAAAAATCAGTCACTTTGACTAAAGAGAGTGGAGCACCATGGATAGTGGACAACACGAAAAGGGAGAAAACAGGAAGAAGCCTTTGAAGGAGACAGAACAAGCAGTCAAAAAAAAAAAAGAGGACAGCCGGGCATGATGGCACATGCCTAAATTCCAGCACTCTGGAGGCTGAGGCAGGAGGACTGCATTGATTTTTGAGGCCAACAAGGATCACATAGTGAGTTCAAATCCAGCCTAAACTCTATAGTGAAACCCTGTCTCAAACAAACAACAGCAGGAAAAATAGGTCGTTTCTGGTAAGAGTAAGAGATACAGAAAAAAATGCTCACACCAGGTCCTTCCCTATCTATTCTTCCACCCCAAAATAGTCCTAAGGACCTGACAGCATTCAACTTTTTTTCACTTCCTATTGATTCTTTATCATCTATGTTAAGTAATTTTGGCTTTTGTCTTTCCAATACTCCTATTGTCCATGTGGATGAGGGATTCTCCAGTCCCTAAGTCTTAGGGCAGCACACTGAGTTGTATTAACTTCTATTGTGAAAAGAAAGGCAAACAAATAGACATAGAAAATTTAACTGCAAAAAAAAAAAAAAAAAGAAAAGAAAATTTAACTGCAAAATGGGTTAGAATTTTATATAGCAATTAAGTCAAGCCCACTTCCAAGCAATGAAGTTGTAAAATAGAAATCTTCTAAGATCCAATCACAGGAGCAACTCAGTTGATTCAGTGGCCAGGCAGAATGGATGGGTGATGGGTCCCAGGTCCCAGGTCCCAGGTCCCAAGCCCAAGCCACCTCAAGAGGTGAGTGTTTGCTTTGTGATCCAAGTGTACAGACCTGTCTGGCATTGAGAGGAAGCCTGTCTTTGTTCTGAATCAAACAATCAGCTTGTAGATATGAATCTGAAGTAACGTCCAGATGTCAAAACCTATAAAATCTAAACCCCTTGCTAAAGATTCTGAATCACAAGAATACAGACTCTGAATTCTATTTCTTTTATTGTTTTCTCAGAGGCTCTGGATCTCGCAAATAAAAGTAGCATGATAATTGCTTATATTTACCTCTAAGCTGAGCTTCTCCCAAACAGCAGTCTCCTTTACTGTGGAGATATTTTCAATTACATCATATTCATCTGTAGCATCTGCTAGCTTCCAAGGAAACTTTATCATGAAAGTTCGAAGCTCATTAATGTAGCTGGTCAAAATGTTCACTCCTTTCTGCAGATGTTCATCTAGCTCTACGGGAAATTGGAAAACGCCAATGTGCCAGTTCGTGTGTGTGTGCATGCAGAGAAGGGAAGAGGGAGACAGAAAGAATATGCCATGACGGGTTATAATTCTGAAGAATTCTAAAGAATGCCAAAATTCAAAATGGTTATTTTCAAATTTCAAACAATATGTTTGAAGCTGTTTCTATTTATAGGTAGTGGTATTTTCATGTAGTCTTTTTCACATACTTCACAATTAGTCTCAGGTCTTTCTGCCAAGAACCCATTTCATTCAATTACATATTTACTTTAGTCAACATTAGTAAATGGTATGCCGCTGGCTTAAGCTCTTTCACGCAAAAGTAATATTTGTATCTCTGTTCCAACAGAGGAATGGCACAACAGGTCCCTTCATTGCTGTTGTTCTTACCTTCAGTGTAAATAAAAAGCTCCTTTATTTGTCTGTTAAGGAAAGATAGGGTAAGAGTAAGCAATTGTTCTGAAAAGTGTTTGCTTTGGGTTTCAGAATAATTTTCTTTAATTGCTGAGCAAAGCAAATCCAATGCTGGTGTCAGCTCTTCGACATCTGAGAAAGAACCAAAGAAATTAACATGAACACTAGATGACTCCCAATAATATCCAAATATACCATCTTGCATTATGCATAAACAAGGACCAATGTCTTATTTTTGCAAAGCTCACAAAACTTTTATGAAGGTTTATCCCCTATAAACTTTAATGATTCCAGTTACTAACAGTTATTATTTACTAATTTTATTGACTGTGACAGGGTCTTGCTATATAGCCCAGGCTAGGCTTGAATGTGTGATCCTCTTGTCTCAGCCTCGTAAGTAGCTGAGATCACATGTACGCACCTCCATGTTTAGCTACCAATATTAACTATGGTTCTGCTGAGCACCTACACCTTAAGTGTTATACATGGTGTTTTACAAATGCTATCTCATGTATACCTTTCAACAAAGAGGTAAGTGTTATTTTTCCTTTCCATAATGAGGAAACTATGGGTCAAGAGGATAAGTAACTTGCCCCAGTTAAATGAAAAGTAGGTGGCAAATCTGAAAGTTGAACTTGAACCTGTCAGTGCAAAGACACTTCAAAATTCAGGTGATGGAAGTGTGAGGCACCCCCACACCATCCTCTGTTTGTAGCTGAAAGGTCAAATGCAGTGATTTCTGTATCTCCACATTGGGCCTACTTGTAAACTGTATCTATGTGAGGGAGAATTATGGGAAACAGGGCTTTCCCCAGGACAGTTGGTAAACTTATTCCCATGCTTCTTATTCCAGACCTGTTCCCACCTTTTAGAGCAGAGCAGGTCAGGTAAGAGTCTAATGAAGTGGGATCACTGACCATCAACAGCAGAAGTGAACAATGATCACACAACTACAGATGGAGCACCACTTGGTACCACAAACTAGCTTTTCCTATACATTTCAAGCAGATTAAAAAGGATTGGGGAGCACTACAAATAAACAGAGAAGGCCAGGCGGGTGGCGTATGCCTGTAATCCCAGCACTTGGGAGGCTGAGGCAGGAGAATCACAGTGAGTCTGAGGCCGACGTGGGCTATGTAGTGAGTTCAAAGGCAGCCTGAATACACACTGAGACTCTGTCTCCAAAAAAATAAAGGAACAAAGACAGACAGACAGACAGACCAAACTGCAGTCAAAGAGGGTGAAGAAGAACTAGGGGTATCGAGTCAGTGTAGAGTACCTGCCTACCAGGCAGAAGGTTCTAGGTTTGACCCTCGGCATGAGGAAAAGAGAAGAAGAGGAGGAGGAAGAAGAAGAGGGGAAAAAAAGCATGGATCTCACTATGTAGCTCAGGCTTGCCTTAAACTCATGGCGATCTTCCTGCCTCAGCCTCCAGATTGCTGGAATTACAGGTGTATGTCACCATACCCAGATGAAAATTTTTTAAAGAAAATTTCTTTTTTTTGTTGCTTTTTTAGACAGGGTCTTGCTATGTAGTTCAGTCTGGCCTTGAACTCATGGCAATCCTGCCTCTGCCTCCCAAATGCTGGGATTACAGGCATGCGCCACCACGCCTGGCTTAAAAAGACAATTTCTAATTCATATTCTCAGTGAGAACTGACATTAACATTGTCTTTTTCTTTCACAACTAGAAATACAAATTGCTAAAACTTTTTTTTTTTTGGTCAGTAATTTATCAAGGCTATTAAGAATGTACATTGTGAGTACTCTTAGACCTGAAAATTCCATATTTAGAATTTATTTCAAGTAAATAATTACACATTATGTGAAATCACACACACACACACACAGAATATTTATGGCATACTGCCAACAATTAAAAATGGGAACCAATCTATCTAAAGAAGTTTGGCTTGGTAAATTATGGAATCAGCCATACAATGAAATTCCATGCCACCATAATTAGTAAGTACATATATTATAGAAAGATGTCTAAATATATGGTCAAGTAAGAAAAACAGATTATAATACTAAATATATACACAGCCTATCACTTTATCCTTCTAAGGAGAGAATTTGCATGGCCGGCTGGTCTAAGAAGAGCTAGGCTTCTAATTTGTTAAAAAGGAATAATAAAACCTTGAAAAGAAGTATTGGTAAAGTAGCAACTAAAGATGTCATCAGAAAACACAACAATAATTTAAAAGCAATTAAAATGATATGTGCCAGTGTGGAAGTCTTTGTTTTACTTACTTCTTAAATATAACTGGGCTGGAAAGTGATCAAATTGATCAGGTACAGAAGATTTTGAAGATTCAGTAAAAAGATTTCCTTTGCTCTTCAAGAAGAAATCTACTGTGTCAAGCTGACGGTTTTCTATTCCAGCCTAAGATGTATGTGTTGAGGGGAGAAATCAGAGAAAAATTATAATTGGAAAAAAAATCACTTAGCAGGGTGGGCTGAGGCAGAAGGCTTGTGACTTCAAGACCAGCGTGTGCTACAGTGAGGTCCTTTAAAAAAAGATAAAATCAGGATACAGTTTCTTTTCAAATTCAGAACTTTATGTCCAAAGCTAGAGAGACACAAGGCTATTTTTATTTTACAACAGAACCTGGGTTCTAGTGAGGATTAGAAAAATAATTATGTAACTCAAGGCAACTATCTGGGATTTTTTTTCTTCTTTCAAGACAAGGTCTTACTTTGTTGCCTAGTCTGTCCTTAAACTCATGATCCTTCTGCCTCAGCCTCCCAAGTGGCTGGCATTACAGCACTAGAAAACACTTCTAGCTTTAATACTTTACAGTTCTAAAATCATTGAAAGCTAAGTACTTGAGACTCATCCTGACAGTTAAGTTACAATGTTTAAATTTTTTTTTTTTTTT
>RJWT010004753.1:0-32548 GCA_004365215.1 Cuniculus paca
GGCTTGCATAGTGAAACCCTATCTCAAAAAGACCAAAAAGAAAGAAGGAAGGAAGAACTTTAATTTTTCTCTATTAAAAAAAAAACCTCAAAAATAGCCGAAAATAAATGACAATGAATACCAAGTTCAAAATTTACAAAATTTTAGAGAAATGTTAAATGACCATACTTTAGAGAATACCTTTGCAGAATGCGCACATTCACCCTTAACTAAGTATGTCTCAACAAAAAGTTTTATTTATTTATTTATTTATTTATTTATACTGGGGATCAAACTCACAACCTCACACTTGCCAGGCAGGTGCTGTACCGGCCCCAACCCTATCACCATCTTTTAAAGAGAAAACAATAAATCAAAATAATAAGTACTTAAGATGTCTACAACTAGTAAGCATGAATCATATATATCAATTAAAATCTTAACTGCTATGCCAAGGATAAAAATTATATACATAGCAGAAGTTAAACTAAGGTTCCATTTCAATAGCTAGGCAAAGTTGTCATACCAAACCAGCAACAAAGCTACAACAATCAAAAAAGGCTTCATTGCAGTTAACTACTAGGCTTACATAATACAGCATCTTTCTTCAAGAAATACAGATTTCTTAACATGTTTGGCCTTAGCTGGGTGTGGTTGTACATGCCTGTCATCCTAGCACTTGGATGCTGAGGTAGTAGAATTGTAAATTCAAGGCCAGCTTTTGCTACATAGTAAGACCCTGTCTCAAAAAACAAAAAATGTCTGGCATTTAACAATTAGGATTCATGCTACACCCAATAAGATTCATGATAGTAGGAGTACATTTTACTTTCAGGATTCATATTGTAGTGTATACTATTAGTTGGTGGTGGATGGTATCTCTCTCTCTCTCTCTCTTTTTTTTCTTTTGGTGGTGCTGGAGATGAAACCGAGGGCCCTGAAGAAGCCAGGTAGGCACTCTATCATTGAGTCACATCCCACCTCTAGATATACTTTAAATCAAGTAATTTTCAAGTAAAAAAAAAAAAACAGTAATAGCTGTATTGTAAAAGACATAAGAATAGTGGCAAAGAATTTTCACTTCAAACATAATTACTTCTTTTCAGAGGAGATAAAAACAGGTTACCTTTATAACGAAATATTTTCCTAACAGATCTAAGGGCAAGTTAAAATCTCAGTCTAAGAATGTAGCTCAGTGGGAAAGCATTTGCCTAGCATACAGAAGATCCTGGAAAGACACACAAACAAATACACGCAAACACACACAATATTTGGTCAGCTTAGTTTAAAAATCAACCAAGCTTCAAGTCTCTGGCAAAAATGTGTATGACCAACTGATGTAGAACTCAATGGGAAGAACTGGAAAATTTACTGGAAGATTTTGTTTTGGGTTTTTAAACACATCGTTATCTTAATGCTGACAACTTCTACAGTGTTTACAATTTATTTATCAAAAGGACAAATGATGAATAATATGAACCATCTATAAACAGAAGTTTTATTTTTTTCCTAGAGATCTAAAAAGCCATAAAATAAAATCATTTACACACATACACACACACAACAAAGAGGGGGGGAAACACTACACTTTAATATATTGTAGACAATGCAAAATGGATGTTCTAAACTAGAAAACCAAAAATTCTAAGACGCTGATTTTTCCCTCCCAGAAACATCTTCAAACCTTCTATACTAGATATTTTATCTGAAATACTTATACAATAGACATTTTAAATGTCAAATAATCCTACTAAAATGTTTTCATTCTCATGAAAAGTTTTATAAATATAGCATGAAAAATTTTAAAAGTTGACCTCCAAATTAAGCAAAAGAGTCTACCTCATTTATGGAAACATACACTGCTCTCTTAAGTCAAATTATCTTAAGTTCTTAATCACTGAAAAATCATCATTCTGTGCTTTTGTAACTACAAATAGTAGGAATGGAGAAACGTCAGACATACAATACAGTGGATTAGTCACAACCCACTCATTCCTCACCATACTAACACTTCTACTTTTTAATTATTTTAAAACAAAAATGTAAAAATAGATCATAAATTGACACAAGGTTTATCAAAATCATATTTACATGAATTTAAAATTTTTTTTAAATTGTCTACTCCTATGAATGCCTGATACATGACATTAAACTACTCTCTAAGCAGAACCTTACAAAAAGGTCCCTTTCAAAGGGCAACACAAGAGAAAGTCTATATAAAGCCTTTAATGCAAATTATTTCTATTTCCCTCATTTTTGATGTTCATTATTTAACAATGAAAAATACATCACTGTTTTACTATAAACTAAAGTAAAAGACCCATTTGTAGTATTCTTACAATTTTTTTTTGTGCAGTATACCTACTGCTATTTCTTATCAAATATTCAGGTTCATCAATTTAATACTTAGTTGACCAAAAGAATGAAAAGAAATCAAAAGCACATATGTATGTATATATGTACGTAAAATATATACACAAATACATACACAGTAAGTGTCTGTTTTGGACCAGGAACACAGCTCTTTAACCCAATTATTCAAAGCTCACCTTGCAGAAAAAGGGAAACATGATATTTTAAGATTTACTATAGAGAAATGCCTTTGTTGTAGCAACAATTAGTATCAAATAACCTTACAAAATATAAGGAAGAGAAAAATGCTATAAAAGGGCAATCTAGCATTTCACAGCTTCAGCTCCCTTACTCCACCCAGTCTTTTCGGCTCAATGGCTGTTCACAGCATCCGCAAATATTAGCCCATTTTTTTAAAAGGAAGTGGGAGGAGGTACCAAAACAGGGCTTTCTCCATCAAAATCAACACATATAGAAATATTTTATATGAAAAATTGCGTTCCTTTCTCTGAGGTTAAAAAAGCTTTAGATTTGTTTTAGGAAATCTTCCTTTTCGAAACAATCCAAACAATGATCATTTATAACAGAACATGAAATAAATCACCCTAAATACAGATTACTATTCTGCTTTAACAAAAACCGCAATTTGCAACTATCAATTATTTTACAAAAGTGCATCTTGAAAGACACCCATTGGAGACTGAATGCCAGCTAATACCTTAAAACCAAACCAGAATCTTCAAAGTAAAAGCTTTTACTATACATAACATTCTATCACTACCGACATACCCACGTAAGAAATATTCTTGATTAAGTGACTGAACCCTGCAGCAATCAAGCTCTACTGCGGGGGGGGGGGGGGTTAAGCAAACACAACCGTGGCAGAAAGGGTGGATAACAATATTACTGGTATGAAAGGCCCAAGTACTGTCTCTCCCGCCCTAGCCTTAAAAAGAAATTCACACAAAACAACCCATCCTCAACAAAAAATAGAAATGCCAAAATTGGCACAAATTTGTGTAGCCTCTAAAATGTTATGACTCTTAAGGACTGTAGCCTTAAGTAGAGGCTGGAATAATAGAAATATATTTTCTCCTGATTGCCCCTTAAGGAAAGGGGAGGGGGTCTTTGGCATGACATCGCCCATCAGGAAGACCACAAATCGAGTCCCTTGTCTTCAAAAGCACAATTTCTTAACCGAAGGACTGCTATGAACTGGATCCAAACCCCAACCTGAAAGGAAAACCTACTGCCCTCCTCCCAGGGAGTTTCTTGCTAAGTCACTGAAGAAAAGGCAGAATAATAAATAAAGCCAGGTACCTCTCTCTTCTAGCTCAGATACTGATAACCTCCTCCGCCTCTCTGCTGTGATGTTTAGAGTCAAAATTTGCCCACCACCTCAAAGGCATTTTCTCACCTGGGAGGCTAAATACATTCAGGCACTGCGTTTCCTAAAGGAGTGGGGAGAAGAGATTAGAGGAAGGGGAATGGCAAAAGACCTCGAACCTTAGAGTTAACGTCAAAAGGCAACTCCCGTCCGAAAAGCGGGTGGTAAAAAGGGAAACCCTGCCCGATTCAGAGGGCGGATACTGCAGACAGCTCAGGGGGTCGGAGCCCTTGTCCTTACTGGATGCAGAGATTGGACCACTGCACCTGGGTGCCAGGAAGGTGGCGAGCCATCCTGCTCACATCAACCCCATCCTAAGGACAGGTTGGGGACCGAACGCCTGGGAAGCCCCGTGGGTGCCGGAGCCCAGGCCCCGAGCCGAAAGCCGCGGAGGGGTGGGGACTGCGGAGCTCGCGCGGCAGAGGAGAGGATGAGGGCCGAGCCCTTTCCCCAAGATCAGAGAGCGACCTGCTCCCCACGCCCTTCCTAGCCAAGACTACTTTTCTTGCTAAGTCACCGATGGAGGAGGTCGATCCCCTGTCGGGAGGGCCACGGAAAGAGTCGCAGTGGTCTGGCAGCCCCGGAGACCGGGCCGGGAGGACACGAGCTAGGGCAGCGCCCTCCCCAGCCAGGCCCCCCTCCTCTGAGCCTCTCACTCAACGGCCGTCGCGGCCGCCATTTTGAGAGCGATGAGAGAAGAAGAAGGAGGCGGCGGCGGCAGGGGGAGGGGAGAAAGAGAGGGAGGGGACGGGCGCAGCCACATCGTCAGGCCGCCGGGCCGGGCCCGCAGCCGCCCAAGCGCGGTGAAGGAGACAGAGGGGAGGGCGCAGACCCTTGGCGCCTTACCGGAGCGCTGCACCGCCGCGTCCGCAGGGCCTCTTCCGTCCTTCACTCCCATCCACCGGCGGGGGAGGGGGGAGGGAGAGGGAAGGGAGGAAGGAGGGAGGGAGGGAAGGAGGGAGGGGGAGGATGGCGCGCTGGGCCCGGTCCCGGGGAGGGGGAGGGGAGGGGAGCGAGCGGGCTCCTCAGCCGTTCCGGGGCTCGAGCCCAAGCCCAGCGCTCGTGGTTTCTCTCGCTCGCGCCCGAGCGCTCCCCTCTTGCTCTTTCTCGTTCCCTAGACCCTAGGGCCGCTGCCTGTTCGCTCCCTCACTCGCTATCTCGGCCGCCGGACTCCGCCGCCGCCCCGCCGCTCCAGCTCCGTCTGTCACAGGAGCAGCCCCAGCGCCCTGACGTCACCGCGCCGCCGCCGCCGCCGCCCCAGACCCGCCAGGAAGAGGGAGGGGAGAGGAGGAGGGGCTGCGGCGCATGCGCAGACGCGGCCGGGCCCGAGCTGCTCTGCCTTCATCCCGATGGGCGGGCGACCGCGGCCAGTGCGACTTGGCGGTACGGAGGGGTCTGTGGGCGAGCGTGCGCGCGAGGCGCTATTTTTCTCGCGCCCTCGTGTAGCAGAAACCTTGGAAGACCCCCTTTTTTCCTAGACCCTGACTGTTGTGTCCTCTCACGAACTCCGGTCTTGTTCACACCCTCCCCCGCGCAGTTGCCCTTGTATTGCGCTCTCCCGGGTTCCCTGGCGGGCAGTGGGGACCGGCTGGCGCCCGTGCATCGCGGGCCCCGGTAGGTTCCAGAGTAAGAAAGCCCGAGCCAGGCAGTTGCCCTTCTGACTGCGGCCTGCGGTATTATCACCGCCCCGCCAAAAAGAGGGAAGTAGGTTGATTGGCTTGGGAGGGAGAGCTGTTGAGGTTAAAACTGGCAGATGAAATGCCTTCGTTGTCTTGCTTTTTATTAGGGAGGATTCGCTTTTTGATGTGATTCAGCTATTATTTTCCTTAGTCACACACACCACGAATCAGGGACTCTAGAAGTCTCGAAACTGACTCCGAGAGAAAGACCTAAAACTTTATCCCTACAGGGAATGTCCGTGTGTGTGTGTGTGTGTGTGTGTGTGTGTGTGTGTATGCGTGTCTGTGTGTGTTTGCTGAATTATGGGTTGAAATATTGATGACGACGAAGTCTTGGGGATTTGTAGTCAATTTATTCCACACAGGTTGAGACGCACAGGATAATTCCACATTGGTAAGATGCTTGATTTTTAAAACATCAGCTTTGAATAATTCAATATAAGATTCTTTTCATAAGAAGTATTGATTGAGATTATTTCATTATTTATGTTGTCCAAAACATAGGATTAGGCTTATATTTACTGATTTTATTCCCTTTCGGTCGGTAAATATATACACTGCGTTTGGGAAGCAGCAATGTTAGCATTTCTGGTATGAATCCTGTTCAACACATGCCAGAAGTGTGACCTTGAGTAAATTAACATACCTCTCTTTGGTCTCGATTTCTGCATTAAATAGACTTAATAGCCAATCATCATAGTACGTGCCTGTAGTCCCATCTACTCAGGTAGCTAAGGAAGGAAGGTTACAGGAACCCAGGAATTCCTCCCGAACCTAGAGAACATGGCTAGATTCTGTCTCTTTCCAAAGTAACAATAATAAGTTGACCTAATAAATAACTAACTTATAAGGCTTTTGTGAGAATTGGAGAGAGGGTTCTGAATATGTGATGTATCTCACCTTAGTGAAGCTCACAGGTGAGTCATGTAATCATTTTTGTTGCTTGGTACCCAAGTTTCCTTTAATCAAGAAAAGTTGTATCTATCCCTGAAGTTTTCAAAAAGAAATGTGAGTCAATCATTTGGAGGGTTTGGATGTTTGCCTTCATGAAGGTAGGAAACTAAATCAAATAATCTTTGGAAGATCTTTTGCCAGGTTTACAGTTCTGTGGTTGTCTAGAAATAAAGCACAGAGCTTTAGTCTATATGGTACTACTTACACCGAATAACAGTCAATAAACATAGAATAAATTAGTCCTTATTATAAGAATCTATACTCCTTTCATTTTTGCATTTTAAAATATTTAATATTGCCTGATCCTCTGCTCAATATTTAATCAGCTAAGTCCTTTACTTTTTTAATGAGTGATTTAAACCTTAACAGAATTGCTTAGAAAAAAATCAGAAGAACATTGATAAATACCAATGAAATACAAATAGCTACATTTATCCTCCATGAACCTTGAGCTTACAGGCTCATGTATTTAGAAAACAAATTTGTATTGTTGGGCCATGGTGGCATATCCTTGTAATCTGAGAACTCAACTACATAGCAAGACCCTGTCTCTAAATAAATACCAAACCCACTGGGGGAAAGGTAATAAAACTTTCTCGCTGGATATGATTTTTCTAAACTGTATTATGTGCTTAACTTGATTTGGAGGACTATGTTGTGGCTCTATGCACTTTCAGTGAGTTGCTAACACTATGGATCCATTTTAATAAACACTTGTCTACTGAAAATGGGGAATTAGGACATCTATGCTATCAATCATAATTCATAAAGACCTACTATATCCATCCAGGAAACATTTAATAATGGATATTTTGAATGATATTTCTTGAAAAAAAAGTATAAACATCCATTTTACTTAGCACAATTTAACAATCTCCCCATTCATTTGAATTGCAAATCTTTATTTTTCCAGCAGACATTTTCAAAATGGAAACATTTGTTGCCTTTGCGGCAGTAAAATTAGTGTTACTTTAAACAATTTTGCAAATAAGCTGACTGAAAGAAACACTCCAAAAATATTGCTATTGGAGAGAGAACAAAATGTCTTCTAAACGCATCTGCAGAGCAAAAATTTGCTCATAAGTACAAATGTTAAAAGATTATTTTTGAGAATTCAACTGTCCTTTAGTTTACAGGCAAACATACATACCTTGTTGTATGTGCAAATTTGATAGAAATCAATTAGCAAATGGTGAAAAGGAAGCATTTGAGCCTGCAAGTTATATGAATCAAAGTCCTGTTTAAAGAAGAACTATGACCCAACTGGCAAGGGACTCATTCTAGGAGATTTTAGCTAATTGATTTGTGTACCTGCATTTCCCCAAAGCATGGCTATGTCAATAAGGGCATATCCAGTCCTTCACCTCACCATCATGATCTTTATGTGTCATCACCATTGGGAGGCCTTGTAAAAAAGGCCGGGCATAGTGGTACACTCCTGTAATCCAACCACTCTGGAGACCAAGGCAGGAGAATTGCCATGAGTTCGAGGCCAGCCTGGGCTACGTAATGGCTTCAAGGCCAGCCTAAATTACATAGTGAGACCCTGTCTCAAAAAGAAAAAGAAAAAGAAAGGCTATTGACAGAGTAAATATATGTGTATATATATGCACATGTGTATTTTATTCATTTTTGCACGTGTATATTTAAAGTGCTGACATAAAGAAACATCAAACAAAAGATGATTATTTTAGGATGTAGTGGCTTGGACCAGACAGAAGGTAAAATAAACTTTGTTTGCTGTTACTGTGTATCTAATGGAGTAAAAGATTCTTACTTGAAGAAGTCTTTATGAAGGAGATGATTTAAAATAGACTTTTAGAAAACAGCTAGGGATTAGATGTAGTAGCATAGCCTATAATACCTGCACTTTGGGATGTTGAGGGAAGAGGATTGCAAATCCAAGCCCAACCTGGGCAATTTGGCTATTTATCAAGATCCTGTCTCAAATTTT
Organism: Cuniculus paca; assembly: GCA_004365215.1. Lineage (NCBI taxonomy): Eukaryota > Metazoa > Chordata > Mammalia > Rodentia > Cuniculidae > Cuniculus > Cuniculus paca. The sequence goes on from RJWT010004753.1 coordinate 8,306, forward strand.
TGAAAATTTTTCAGATGGCCTGAGAATGTAACTCAGTATGAAGGCCTTGGATGAACTCTCCAGTACCTTAATTTAAATTCAAAATGCCAGCCAAGTGTGGTGGTGCATGCCTAAAATCTCAGCACTCAGGAGGCTGAGGCAGGAGGATCATTGCAAGTTCGAGACCAACCTGAACTGTATAAAGAGACCCTGTCTCAAAAAGACAAAAAAAACAAAAAAAAACAACCTAGGGGTAAACTGGTTGTGGTGTTGAATGCCTGTAATTCTGGCTACACAGCAGGCTTAGGCAGGAGGAGGAACACTAGGTCAAGCCCAGCCTGGAAAACAGCAAGACCCTATCTCAAAATTTAAAAGGGGTGTGGGATGAAGATATATCTCACTGTGAATGTCCTGCATTCAATTCCTACTACCTCCAAAAAATACAAAGGTCAAGTCTGGGGATGTAGCTCAGTGGTATAGCTCTGTTAACATGCATATGGCCCTAGGTTCAATTTCTGGCACCATCATAAAATAAAAATTAAACATGGCCAGATATGGTAGCACATACCTGTAATCCCAGCCCTCTGGGAGGTTGAGGCAGGAGCAGTGCAATTTTAAGCCCAATCTGGGCAATTTAGCAAGATCTTGTGTCAAAATAAAATAGAGTTCAGGATATAGCTAGTGAGAAACCCCTGGGTTCAATCCCCACTACTGTAAAAATTTTTTTTAAAATGTATTTTGACCGTGACTTTGATCTTAAAAGGATTTTTAAACATATTTATGCTCTTATTGTACTTTTTATTGTAGCAAATTTTAGCTATACTGTATACAAAAGTAGACAGAATGAAATAAATGAAATCTCACGTACCTATCACCAGATTTGACAGTTATAAATTCATAGTGAATCTTGTATCATGTGTAGTCTCTCCCATTTCCTCCTATATTATTTTGAAGCACATATAAATATCACACTACTCTGAGTATTGTTTGTTACTCTAAAAGAAAAGTAGCTCTTTTTAAAACAAAAGTTACTCTACCATTATTACACCTAACAGAATAATAATAGTTCTTTAAGGATGTTTTGACTTGCCCCTTTCTTTTTGCCCATGAACAGAAGACATAGAGAAATAGGACAAGCAATACAAATAAGCAATCCTGCACAATAGAATTCTCCTGGAATACTCAAGGTGGACTACTCACAGTTTTCTCAGGGTACAATTTAAAAATTAATATAACTGGGCATTAGAATGAATGCCTATAGTACCAGCTATTCAGGAGACAGAGGCAAAAGAATCAGCTGAGCTCAGAAATTCAATGCTAATCAAGCAAACATGGCAAGACTTTGTCTCAAAAAAATTAATGTAAACTATTGCTCTTTCATTTAAAATGAATATTAGTTGGGTAGGGTTATGTTCAAAGTCCTGGGTTTGATCCCCGGCCATGCAAAAATAATTACAATAAAATGGCTAGGAAAGGTTGTGCATGCCTGTATCCCATCACTCAGTAGACTGAGGTAGGAAGGTGACAACTTCAAGACCAGCCTGGACTGCATAGTGAGACCCTGTCTCAAAAGAAAACCAAAAAATAACTATATAAATTATATAGATAAAATGAATTTTACAGGCAAAATGGGTTTTCACAACCTATGACTATCCATGTCTGAAAACGCACCCAGTAGATTTTTTTATCTGAGGAAAAAATTGTTTTTTTAGCACTGTGGTTGAATCCAAAGCTTTCACACTGAACTTCAGCCTGAGCCTTTTCTCTCCCCTGCCTGTTTGTTTGAGTACATTTTGGGACAGAGTTTCACTAAATTGCCCATACTGGTCTCAAGCTTACAGTCCTGCCTCAGAGTGCTGATAGTACAAGTGTATGCCACCATGTAATCTGCAAAATTTTACCCAGGAAAATTTTACATGACCAAAATCGTAACCACAAAGGAACACTGACAGTAACAGAAAACACTGAAAAAAATAAAAAACTCTGATAGATGAGTAACGTTTTATTTTAACATTCTCAGACAATAGAACTGATCTTAATGGAAAGAATTTCATAAAGATTGAAACAAAAATAGGAAAATTTAACTCTTAAATAGAGACTTGCTCAAAAAATTAAATTGATGTGACAATTCCTCAAAAAACTAGGATTAGAGGTCCCATTTGACCCAGCTATTCTCCTTCTGGGTATCCTTCCAGAAGAATTAAAAGCATTGTACCACAGTGACATATGTGCACCCGTGTTTATAGCAGAACAATTTGTAATAGCTAAATCTTAGAAACAACCCAAATGCCTATCAATCAAGGAATGGATAAAATAGATGTGGACTTTTTATATAATGGAATACTACTCAGTCATAAAGAAGGGTAAACTGGAGACTTTCATAGGTAAATGAATGCAACTCGAAACCATACTCATAAGTGAAATAAATCAGACTCACGTGTAAACATTGTATTGTCTCCCTAGTGTGAGAAGCTGAAAGAGTAAATAAGATTCAAAATGTACAGCAGATACTGTGAAATGGGAAGAAACTGTTCAAAAGAAAAGTGAAACTGGGATGGGTGAAAGGAAACAAGAAGGAAAGGAAAAGCAAAGATAGATAGATAGATAGATAGATAGATAGATAGATAATAGTTAAAATAGTTATAACCAGGTGTGGTGGCACACGCCTATAATCCCAGTACTCTGGAGGCTGAGGCAGAAGGATCATTGCGAGTTCAAGACCAGCCTGGGCTACAAAGTGAGCTCAAGGCCAGTCTGAATAGCATAGTGAGACCTTGTCTCAAATAAAACAAGGGCTGGGGATTTAGCTCAGTGGTGTAAATGCCTGCCTGGCAAGCATGAGGTTGCGAGATCAATGCCTGGTGCCGCAAAAAAAAAAAAAAGAAAAGCAGCATTATTATGATAAACCTTTTTAGAAAGGTATCATTTCTATCACTAATATCACAGACCAAATTATATTTTATGCCACCTTCAAGTAATAGTATGCCTGTAATCTGAACACAAGGAAGCTGAGGCAGAAGGATGGCAAATTTAGGCCCTGCCTGAGAAATGCGAGGAGACCCTGTCTCAAGAAAAAAAAGACTGGATTTCAAGTCTCCAAAATGATAGTCCAAAAAAATCACTAAGTTATATGAAGTTATTTCCTAATCATAGTCTCCATACTTTCTTTTTCCCAAAGCTTATATTAAAAAATATATCATGCAGAATGCATAGAAGAAGCCAGGTGTGGTGGTACATATCTGTAATCCCTGCATGTGGGAGGCAGTAGCAGAAGGATCGCTGAGTTCAGGGTCAACCTGGGCTACACAGTGAGTTCAAGGCCAGCCTGAACTGCATAATGAGGTCGGTCTGTCTCTCTCTCTCTCTCTCTCACACACACAGACACACACACATGCGCGCGCGCGCACACACACACAAAAAAAGCAGGGCTTTCTTTGAAGTACTGATTTGGAGCAGACTGCATTCCATCAGCAGAAGGAATTTATATCATTTCACTATGCATCCTTGACGATGTTCACAGCCCATTCGAGATCTATTTCTTTCCCTCCTTCTTTTTCTCCTCTTTCTTTCTTCCTTCTCCTTCTTCTTTTCCCTCCCCTCCTCAGCAACTGGCTGATTCTTCCTTCTTTTTCTTCCTCTTTCCCATTCCATTCTCATTCTCTTTCTCCTGCAGTGCTGGGGATCAAGCACAATGTCTCATGCATGCCAAGCATGGCCTTTATCACTGAACAACACTCTCAACCCTTGAACAAATATTTTTTAAGTAGCTATGTGGACACACTTTTTTGAAGATGTGCAGACACACTTTTTTGAAGATGTGCCTTGAAAATGTTCTTAATTTCTATCATGATGAATTCAAATGATCATACGGGTTTTTTCCTCACTTCGTTCTGTTAATATGGTATACACTGATTGCTTTTTATGGGATGAGCCATCCTTGCCTTTCAGGAATAAATCCCACTTGGTCTTGCTGTATAAATTTTCAAAATGCTTCTGAGTTAGAACTACTAATCCTGTTGAAGATATTTGTACCAATATTCAGATAGAATGTCTGAATAGTTTTCTTTTATTGTAGTATTTTTGATATCAGGATAATGCTGACTTACTACTCTGTAGGAAATATATGCAGTAAAACCTTGAACTGTAAGTAACTTGTTCTGAGAGTGTTCCACAAGGTGAGTAAACATTTTTAATAAATTTAACTTGATCAATGAATGACGTCTTGTAATACAATTAGTGTGTGATGCTGAACATCACATGATCACAACTGAGCCAATGGTTCTTTTTTCTCTTTCCCTGCAGGATTGTAGGCGATCATCTCCCAACAGCAAGAGGTTATGAAAGAGATCTCACCTTCAGGGTAGAAGGAGAAAAAGGTGGAGGAATTACTCACTTCAAATGAGATTAGGCAGATGTGTAATATGTGGGAAACAATGCATGTCATTTTATAGAAAACCACCACCCAAATAAGGCTGTAGCAATATGAACAATGTCATATTTAACAATGAAATGTCACATTTGTGTGAAATCCTCAGAAGGCGGAAAAATGAGCTTGGTATGGTGGTATACACCTGTAATCTCAGCACTCAGGAGGCTGAGGCAGAAAGATCACTGTGAGTTCAAGGCCAGCCTGAATTGCATAGTGAGACCATGTCTCAAAAAAAAAAAAAAAAAGGGAGGCAAAAGCAAGTGTCATTGGATAGGTTCCTTGTTAAAGTTGCATAAAAAGAAAATTATTACACTGAGCCAATAGTTAGCAGTGATTCCATTAGTGATAGTGAAAGTCATCCTGCACAATAACCCTCCTCTCTCTTAATTCCCTCACACCAGCCAGAAGGTTTTCAAAGGTAAGTACAGGTTGTTTATTTTTCTTTATGTTTTGTATTTTATTTATTATTTTATATTATGCTACAATATTGTGATTCTTTTTATTTTTTATTTTTAGACAAGTTCTTGCTATGTAACTCAGGCTGGCCTTGAAATCACTATGTAGTTGAGGCTGGCCTTAAACTCATGGAAATCCTCCTGCCTCAGCCTCCAGAGTGCTGGAATTACAGGCATGCACCACTACACCCAGCTATAATCATTTTTATGTGAACATTTTTGAGTTTTGGAATACATCATCTTAAATTTCCATTACTTTTTATGGGGAAATTTGCTTTGATATACAAGTGCTTTGGATAACAAGCATGTGTCTGGAACAAATTACACTCACAAACCAAGGTTTTATCATATCCATACAAAATGTTCAAATTTTTAGTTAAAGAATAATGCAGAAGTCATGCTAGACCTGAGAGAAGTAACAAGAAGAACAAGAAGCCAATTCACCTTTCCCAGAACCAGTGCAAGCCATGCAGATCCCAGGAGGAGAACAAGCCAAATTTGCCCTTCCTGTGAGTTGGCAGAAGCCATTCTGGGCCTGGGAGGGATAACAAGAAAAACAAGAAGCCAGTTTACCCTCCTTGTAAGCAACTGGCTGATTCAGAGGACAGGCTGAGTTGATGACATCTGAGGTAACAAAACAGCTTGGTGCTCCTGAGGCTGGCAGTCTGGGTGTCTGTTGGGAGGATAACAGTGTGTGGTTTAGCAAGTATGGGAGATCTCCTTCTGTTTTGTTCTTGAAATCCAATATTGTTCTCACTGTTTTTTTCTGTTCTGTTTTATTGTTTTCTTTTTTATTCAATGTTCTGTTTTGATTGGTTTCATTCTATTTTGTTTTGTTTGATTTTGTTATATCTGATGGTGTGGGCAACAATTTTGAAGATGGCAGGGGCCATTGTGGTGGCCATTGTTGATTTCCTATTGTCCTGTTTTGAAGTCTTATGTTGCTTTCACTGTTTTTTTTTTTAAAGAGAATAAAACCTAACAAAATAAACCAGGATAAAGCAATCAAAACAAAACAGTGAAAGTGGTACAGTACTTCAAAACAGGATAATAAGAAATCAGCAATGGCTACCATAATACATCTTCTTATCTTCACAATTAGTTGTCCATACCATCAGACATAGTAAAATCAAATAAAACAAAAGAGAATAAAACCAATCAAAACAGAACATTGAATAAAACAAAACAATGGATCAGAACAAAACAAAACAGTGAAAACAATATTGGATTTCAAAAACAAGACAAAAGGAAATCCTCCATATTTGCTATATTGCATACCGTTATCCTCTTAATAGATGCTCAGACTACCTACCGGCCTTAGGCCTGCAAAGTCAGTCAAACAATACAAACATTTAGTTGTTTTTGTGTCTCAGTTGCTATCAACTCAGCCTGTCCTCTGAACCAGATGGCTGCTTATGGGCACAGAGGGTCTTGATTTGCAGCCTGCGTGCTAGTTGGCTCACATGAAGGGCAAATTGGCTTCTATCTCCCTGGGCCCTGCATGGTTTGCACAGCTCACAGGAAGGGTGAATTGGCTTCTTGTTCTCCTCCCAGACCCAGCATCACTGTTTTGATTGGCTTTGTTCTGTTTTGTTTGGTTTGGTTTTATTCTCTTCAAAATATGCTTTCATTCTCTTGTTTTGATTGGTTTTATTCTGTTTAGTTTTGTTTGTTTTTTTGCATCTGATGGTATGGACAACTATTTTGAGGAGAGCAGGAGACACTGGTGGCCATTGTTGATTTCCTATTGTTTTGTTTTGAGGGTCTGTATCACTGTCATTGTTCTGTTCTGGCTGGCTTTCTTCTGTTTTGTTTTGTTTGATTTTATTCTCTTTAAAATAAAAATTAAAAAAAAAAATTAACTGGCCAGGTGTGGTAGCACATGCCTGTAATCCCAGCAATGGGAGGCTGAGGCAGGAGGATCACCGTGATTTCAAGGCCAGCCTAGGCTACAAAGTGAGTTCAAGTCAGCCTGAACTACACAGGGAAACCCTGTCTCAAAAAAGAAAAGAAAAAAACATGATTAACTAAACAAAATTAGATTAGAGAATTAGGTGTATGTGAAGAAAAGCAATTTCCTGTTTGAAAAAAGAACATATTGTATTCCAGAGGGCAATTTCTCAAAATGAAGCAAAAAGATTAAAAGTTGTGTATCCTCTCCCCCCAGTCATCACAAATCCAAAAGTTAACCAGGCATGGTACATGATAGTACACGCCTGTAGGTCCAGCTACTTGGGAGACCGAAGTGTACCAATTGAGCCCAAGAGTTCAAGGCTAGCCTGGGCAACATAGAGAAACCCTGTCTTGAACAATAACAAAAAACAAAAATTCCAATTTTTTTTCCTGAGGAAATAAAGAAACATGCAAAGATTTAGCTACAGTAATTTTTACCAAAGCATGATTTATGACTACAAATAACCAAAAACAACCCAGTTATCCAACAAGAGACAAGTGAAATAAATGATATTCCATTGATACAAACAGTATACATCTATCAGAAGTTATTTTATAGGTTAAAATTTGACAAATTAATATTTTAATCTTTTTTTTTAGACAGGGTCTCATTATGTAGTACAGACTGGTTTTGAACTCACTTATGTAGCCCCACCTGGCCTTGAACTCATGGTGATCCTCCTGCCTCAGCCTCCCATTGCTGGGATTACAGGCATGTGCTACCACATCCAGCTAATATTTTCATACTATAGTCTCAATGAAAATTTTCATGAAACATTTTATACAATTTGATGTCAATAAAAATGTATATAAGTAATTCTAAATTTGTAATGAAATTTAATTTGGTCGAATTTACTTTATCCTAAAGGTGAATTCTTTTAAAAATCCAAACCAAAGCACCAATCTAAATGTGAGCTTAACACCTGACATCCAAGCTAAGCAAGCACAAATGGATATAAATATAATACTCAGAGGTAATCCTGGTATAAAAAGAAATGCCTGTTCTGGGACCTTAAAATGAGACTTCTTAATGAAATTAGCAGCTGTTTGAATAACCTCTCTCTGCTTGTTTACAAAGATCACAAGCTTTGCAAGGGTATCTCAGGATTGTTTTAAGTGCCCCTAGAGACCCTGGGAGCCCCATATTGCTTCTCTCATTTAGATGCCTACCCAGTGGTTGGAAGAATCCAAACAAGATGCTTTCAGCTAAACGTTGCAGTGTCCCCAGCAAAAAGGAGGGCCAGTGTTTGCTCTGTGACAATTCCCTATTTTCCCAAACCATGAATCAGCCCCATTGTCCCACCCGCCTCTGTGCATCATTCATTCTGTGTTCATCACAGCAAATGGCAGAGGCAGAAACATGGCAAAGAAACTAAAACTCTGGGCAAGAGGGAGAACAAGAAGCCACAGTATTTAATTCTGTTTTAAAGAAAGCCCTTCTCAGAGATTGCTTCAGAAAAATGGCTGGAAATGTGTCAGAAAGCAGATTTTTATGGACATTTAATTTACAAGATAATACTTAGAATTGATTAGTATTTTTTTTTCAAAGGTGGAGTCTGAAATGTGAATGTATAAACATTTGCTGGGCATCAAGCTATGTCCGTTTTTTTCCCTCCCTCCTACCACTGGGTTTCTTCCTCTCTCCTCCTACTCCCCGCTCTTCTCTGTTGGAAATGAATAATAATTTAACCTGGATAACACTCTTCCTTGTTCACATTGGACATACAACTGATGTTTACTCATCTGGCCTAAACGTTTCATGGACTTTATTTTATAAGGAATAAAAAGGAAAGGGGCTTCTATTTTCTGGTCATAGCACTCACTGGTTAAAAAGTCACTGCTGTTTTTAAATCCCCTGTACCAGGTCTGAGCAATGTCTTTCTACCCCACAATAACTCAGTTTGCCTATATTGTAGGTGGCAATATGTTTTGGTTGTATGAAACCGGAGCCCATTTGAGCAAACTTAAAAAGGTTTGGGGCAGTTTTGAAAGGATGAAGAAATACTTTCATAATACTAAAGGACAGGTACACAGCAGGGCTGCTGAAAGAGTCTGGAAACAGGAATAGCAAATCAACTTGAGTCCCTACTTCTCCCTCCCTGCTTCATTCCTTCTCTCTCTACATTATCTGCCTGTCTCTCTGGATTTCCCTTTTTTGCCTTTCTTCTAATCCACTTGACAGGCAGAAGATGGCTGCTGTGTAGCTCCCAAACCACATGTTAAAATCCTAGTTGCCTGCAGACTGTATTAGCCACTTCTCCATCCAATCGTAACTCCCCCCAAGAATCCCAGTAAGCTGTCCCGCTCTCATCCAGACTGCCATGGCCAAGAAGGTGGAGTCAGGGGGTAGCACAGTGGTCCCCAAGAGCCCCTTCCTGTGATGGGAACTGGGGTTATGCTTCCAGGGAAAGAAGGATGGCCACTGGGCTAGAAAATGACCTTAACGAAATCAGTTTATTGCTCTGATATTTGGTAACAGAAATTTTTTTCTTGTTGAAATTCAGGAATTTCAGAGTTCCAATGGTATGTTTTTAAAACAAAGTCTGCAAGATCATGGGCAGTTCACAGCAAAGTGGAGACACAGAAATCCTTTTCATGGGTGGTCCAAATGACCATCCTCTGGATCTCAGCTGCACCAAATCTCTGGGTCTTTCCAGTTTCAAAGCCCAGTAAACTCAAAATTGTGTAGTGAATATTGACTTTTATTTCCACTCTCCTTGGTTAGAGCCTGTTTCTAGGACTAAACTGAGTCTTCAGAAGGGTAGCTCTGTCTTATTGGTGGTCAATAATATGTTCGAAATGGCTTTGACTGGAAGAAGACCTGGGTTTCAATCTAGATGATTTCTTTGAATGCTTTGCCATCTGGGGCAAAGCACTTGGCTTTTTTCCTTTACATTTGGGAAATGTGGGTAATATTTTATTCCTACCTCACAGGGATGAATGAGGGTTAAACAAGATTATATAATCAAAAGGACTATGTGAACCATACGTAATAGCTCCAGTGTGTCACCACACTAAATTTTGGTACATATAAGGATGACAACTATTCTCATACAACACAATATGGTGGATAAGATTCATTTCAACCAGTCGTACTAGAAAAATTAGATACCAATATGCAAAAAAGGAACCTCGAGCCATACTTTTTTAATGTTCTTTATTTTATGAAAAAATAAAATGCCAGGCATGTTGGCACACACCTGTAATCCCAGCAGCTGGGAGGCTGAAGGAGGAGTATTGCCCTGAATTTGAGACCAGCCTGAGCTACATAACAAGTTCAAGACCAGCCTGAACTGTATAGTGAAAGCTTGTCTCAAAAAAAATTCATAACAAAATAATAAGAGAAAACAAGAGTTAATATACCACGTATCATTGTCTTCAAAGAGCTACTCAGAGTATAAGACACAGACAAAAAAGATTTTGTCTTACAAAGAAGAAAACAGATAATAGCACAAAATTTTCCTTTCAATAAACTAAAAGAAACTGGTTGATCTTGTACCACATATAAAAAAACTTGAATCATAAATCTACATTTAAACCTAAAACTATAAACTTCTAGAATAAAATGTAGGAGGAAATAAAACATAGAGGAGGCAAAAATTTCATAGGAGAAATACTAAAGTCATGAACTATAAAGGAGAAAAAAGGATAAATTGAATTCAATAAATGAAAACATTTGCTCTTCAAAAGGCAGTTAAGTCAGTGTAGTAGTATACAAACTGTAACCCCAGCTACTCAGGAGCGAATAGCAAGATTCCGTCTCAAAAAACAAACACACCAACAACAAAAACAGTTAAGAAAATAAAAAGACAACACAATTTGGGAGAAAACATTCGCAAAACATGCATCTGTTAAAGATGGTGTGTCTACCAGGTATGGTGGCACATACCTATAATCCCAGCATTTAGGAGGCTGAGGCAGGAGCATTGCCAGGAATTTGAGCCCAGCCTTGGCTACATAGTAAACTACATAATGAGACCCTGTCTCAAAAAATAAAAACAAAACAAAAAAATGTGTTCTAGAATATATAAAGAACTCTCATGACTCAGTATATAATATGAAAAAAGGCAATTCAAAAATGGGCAGTGATCCCAAGCACTTGGGAGGCTTAGGCAGGAGGATTGCTACGAGTTTGAGGCAAGCCTGAAATTACATAATGAGACCCTATCTCAAACAAACAAACAAAACAATGGGTGAAAGATTTAATAAGATACTTTATTAGGTAGGAGCAAAGATAGCAAGTAAGCACATGAAAAATATTCAAAATCATCAGCCATAAGGATATGTAAATTAAAACAAAGCAAATGTGACACCACTACATACCTGTTAGGATAGCTAAAATAAAAATAATATATATATATATATATATATATATATATATTTTTTTTTTTTTTTTTTTTTTTGCGGGACCAGGGATTGAACTCATGACCTTGCGCTTGCCGGGCAGGCGCTTAGACCGCTGAGCTAGATCCCCAGCCCTGTTTCTGAGACAGGGTCTCACTATGCCGTTCAGGCTGGCCTTGAGCTCACTTTGTAGCCCAGGCTGGTCTCGAACTCACAATGATCCGCCTGTCTCAGCCTCCCGAGTGCTGGGATTACAGGCGTGAGCCACCACGCCCGGCTTTAAAAATAATATATTGACAGTACCAAATGTCATAGAGTATATACAGAAAAATTGGGACTTTCATATATTGCTAGTTGGAGTGCAGAAGTGGTATGATCACTTTATAAAACATGCAGTTTAAAATAATTATACATTGACCATGTGACCCAACAATACTACTCCTAAGTAATTACCCAGAAAAAAATAGAGAAACATGATTGCACAAGACTTGGATGCAAATGTTTATATCAGCTTTATCCAATAAGTGCCAAAAAATTGGAAAAACCGAAAGTCCATGAACTGGTTAATGGATAAATACATGCGATATAGCCATACAATGGAATATTATTCAGCAATAAACCAGAGCAAATTATTATTTTTTTAAATCCATTTTATCTCAAAGAGAAAAAAATAAAAATTTCAAAACACAACAATCAGGGGACAACAATGGTATATACATTGAACATTTCCATCCCCAAATCAGTCACCCAGAGCGCAAAACATCTGCATGCAATTGTCCGAACAGTACTAGCAGAGCAAATTGTTAATAACATACTACATTGGATGAATCTTTTTTTTTTTTCAGGGCTAGGGATGGCACCCATGACCTCATGATGGTAGGCAAGCCCTCTATCACACCCATACCTGGATAAGTTTAAACACATTGTGCCAAATGAAAAGTAGCCGGACTTTACTGGTTCCATTTATGCAATATTCAAAAAAAAAGTTACAATTATAGAGACAGAAATCAGGTCAGTAGTTGCCAGAGGCTACCAGTAGGGTAGGGAATTGTGTACACAGAAGCCAGGGATTTGGGAGAATGGAACTGTCTTTTATCTTGGTTGTGGTGATGGTTACACAACTGCATGTCCTGGGCAAAACTCATAGAACTGTGTGCCTAAAAAGCTAATTTTAGCATATGTAAGTTATTTCCCAATATACCTGACATTAAAAAAAAAACCACAATTGGGCAGTTCGCAAAAAAACAAACATAAAATTATATCATATGATCTAGCAATTCCACTCCTAGGTATGTAAACGCAAAAGGCTGAATGGAGAGACTTGGAACAGATGGTAGGATTATTCCCAATATCCAAAAGGATAGAAGCAGTTCAAATATCCATGAAAAAATGGATGAATAAACAAAAAAGATATATACACACAATGGAATGTTAGCCATTAAAAGGGGTGAAATTATACATGCTACAACATGATGAACCTTGAAAACATTAGGCTAAGTGAAAATACTCAATGAAAGGACAGATAGTATATGATTCCATTTATATGAGATACTTACAACAGTCAAATTCATAGAAACAGAGTAGAATAAAAATCACCAGTGGTTGGAGGAGGGAGGGGAGAATGGGGAGCTGTTTAATGGGTAATTTGGTTTCTGTTAGAATGATGAAAAAGTTATGGAAATGGAAAGTGGTGATGGTTGCACAACATCAAGAATATACCCTCTCAATGGTTAAAATGCTAACTTATGTTACTTTTTTTTTTTGGTGCCAGGGATCAAACAGGACCTCGCACTTGCCAGGCAGGAGCTAGTGCCACTGAGCTAAACCCTCAGCCCCACTTATATTACTTTTAAAAAGCACCAGTGGACCTGAGTTTGAATCCTGGCTCTGCCACATACAACTTGTCCCCTTGGGTAAGTTATCTAGGTTCCTTTTGATCGGTGTAATCAGGTTGTACTTCAGTTGTAATAAAAGAAAGAAATCCCCAAACTCTGAAATCTTCCTACTAAATTAAGTGTTCATTTTGGGCGTAGATCAGGTGTGTAGATCAGAGGCAGGAGGTATGCTTAGCATGTTCATAGCCCTAGGCTTAATCCTAGCACCAATAATAATAACAATAACAATAATATTTATAGTGCATATTCTCTGTCTAGTAAGGGTCAGTGGAGGAGACAGAAGGCTCTGTTCTGAAAGACTCTTCGAAGTACCAGGTTGATGGAGATTCTGTTCTGTGTGGTCCCCGCTGTTCTGGGATGCACAGCAGAGAAAGACATGCCGGAGAATCACACTGAAGTTCCGTGGCCGGCACTGCTGCCCCCTCACTGGGAGGGGCTGGGAATGTGAGGGAGTAAAGTGGGATTCTGGTGAGCAACTCCATCTCAGCCAGACTTCTCTGTGCCTCCATTTCTGCTTTGAAAAAATAAACTTGGGAATTTTTAAATTTCAGGTTGCTGTGAGGATAAAATGATATGATATACTTAAAGGGTTTAGTGCACATAGTGAACACACAGAAAAAATTATGTTCCATCTAGCCTCACAGTTTCCTTTCATGCTGAGGATAATAATAAGATATAGATTACTGGGTCTGCTTTTTTTTTTTTTCCTGGTACTGGGGATTAAATCCAGCATCTTTGCCCTAAACTATATCTCCAGTTCCCCCCACCCTCTTAAATTTTTTTTTTTATCTTGAGACAATGTCTTGCTGAATCGTTAAACTTCCCAAACTGGGCTCAAATTTGCAACCCTCCTGCCCCAGTGTCCCAGATTGCTAGGATAACAGGCAAGCACTACCACACCTGGCATCTGGAGCTGCTTGTCTTGTCTTGTCTTGTTGTCTTGTCTTGTTTTGTTGAGACAGGGTCTCACTATGTAGTTCAGCCTTAAATTCACTATGTAGCCAAAGCTGGCCTCAAACTCATGGTGATCCTCCTGCTTCAGCCTCCTGAGTCCTGAGATTACAGGCATGTACCACCATGCTTGGTTTTGGATCTGCTTTTTAAGCAAATACTAATACTCCTGTAATACTCTTCTTCTGACAGCAACCAACTTGCTTCCATCTTACCAATGTCAAGTCCCAATCAAAACTGTTTTTAGTTGTGAGAAAATGAAACTGACTGGAAATAGCTCAAGTAAATGAATGTGTAGGGTAAGGATAAAGAAACCTGAGAAAAGCAAAACTCAACCATGAAACCTTGCAAAGACCAAGAGATAATCATCATGTCTGGAAGACAGGCATCATGTCTATGATGGCTTATTGGCTATTCTCAGTCAACTGCTCAACTTTCTCCTCTTTCCTCTTGACTGTCTTCCAGTGGGTCTCCCTCTCTCAGGACTCTGGCTTGCATTTAGCAGTAAACATATCCCTAGCTTGCTTTTTCATGGTGTTCAATTCAGGTAGACAGCTTTGACTGATCATGTCCCTCTGCATTATTTCCTGAGGAGAGACATGTTAGGCCTCTTTCCCAACTTGACCACAAGAACTAAAGAGAACAGGCATGTCCATGTCTAGCTCCCTTCAGATAAGATGTCCTGCCAGACATGGTGGTATAAGCCTGTAATCCCAGTACTTGGGAGGCTGAAGCAGGGGGATCACCATGCATTTAAGGCCAATCTGGGCTACATACATAGTGAATTCAAGGCCAGCCTGAACTACACAGTGAGACCCTGTCTCAAAAAAAAAAAAAAAAGATGTCCTTCCCTTGTCCAATCAGCCTGGGTCCTTCACATCTCCTACACTGGCTGGGTGGCCTGATGATCAAGGGCTGCTGATGGGACTAGATTATCTGAAAATAGAAGATGAGTGGGTCAGCACCAAAATATATGTAATAAAAGTAAACATAAAAATGTACTTCGTTAACTTGATATATGAAAAAAAATGGAATTTCATTTTATTTTCTGTGGTTCTGGAGCTTGCACCCATAGCCATATGCATACTAGGCTAGCGCTGTACCACTAAACTACATCTCCAGCCCAGGAATTTAATTTTGGTTCACATTCTTTATTAGTGAAGCTGAATATCTGCCCCTCCAATTCGTATATTTATAATTAGTTTTTGTTCATTTCTTTATTAACATTCTTGGTGATGTCTTAATTACTTTCTTCATTACTGGAACAAAATAGCTGAAATCCACAGTTTGAGAAAGGAGAGGTTTATTTTGGCTTACAGTTTGTAGAGGATTCAGTCCAGAATTGTCTGGTTCCAAGCCAGGGAAGCTTGGCAATGGAGCATCATAGGGGAGAGCTGCTTGTGCCATGATGGCAGGAAGCAGAGGAAGGGATCAAGGGAGGAGGAGAGATACTCTTTTAGGACACTCGCACTCCCCAATGACCCACCCTTCCCAACCAGGCTTCACCTCCCAAATCAAATTTAGTTATAAACTTATCAACCACTGATAAGTATCATACCACCGTGATTCAATCACCTCCCAAAAGCCCACCTGTGAGCACACGAGGCTGTAGGAGGACAGCTAGTATAACCATAACAGTGCATCTTTCTATTGCCGTACCTATCTTTTCCTTGTTGAAGAGGAAGACTATTAATTATTTGTTACATAAACGGCAAATATTTTCCTACTTTTCCGTTAACAGTTTGACCTTGTCCATGGAGGAATTTTGGGATAAAGATTTTTAGTTTTATTTTGTGGTAGTCAGAACTATTATCTTTACTTTTATTTTTTCTACTCATAGAGTCATATTAGAAAGTCCTTCTGCTCCCCAACATCATTATCATACTCATTTATTTTCCTCCTGGAACATTTATGGTTTTATTTTCTATGTTACTTTGCATGTGTTATAGGATAGAAATAATAATAGCTAACTTTTGTGAGGCATAGTCTGTGTGATAAGCACTGCATTTTTATTTTTTACACTCATTATCCCTTTTAATCCTAACGATCATAAAAGGTAGTCACTTTTATTACCTTGCTTTTTAATATGAAGAAATGAGGCCTAGGGAGGTTAAGTATCTCCCCTGCAATTAGACAGCTAATCAGTGGCAAAACTGGCATTCATATTCCAAGACTGCCTACTTTCAAAGGTCTTAATCATTGCTCTGTTTTTCTAACTTCTCCCTAAAATCATCAGCCAACTTTTAAAGTATCATTTGTTTTCAAATCCTGCCTTTCTCCTACTGATCGAAATGTCACTCTCATCACCTAGTAGCTTTTGATAAATTCTCAGGTCTATTTCTGCCCATTTCTTTTCTGTTCTATTGATTCTCCTGTCTATTCCTGTGCCAGTAACATAATGTTCTAGTGTCTACTGCATTATTTATACATTCTATTATCTGATAGGCCAAGTCACTGCTAGATGCTCTTCCTTCTTCAAAGTTTTCACTTTTTTTTTCCTATGACTTATTCTTGCAGAGAAACTTTAGAATTATATTTTAAGAGCCTCAAGAAAATGCATTGAGTTGTTTGCTGAAATTGTGTTAAAAAAAATTCAGAGCCTAGGAACATAGTGAGTTCAAGGGCATAATAGCAAGACCCTATGTCAAAAACTCAAAAAGAAGATTGAGCTATAGTCTCAACCCAACTTTACCCTACCTACCTTTTTTTTGTCAGTGCTAGGGAATCAATCCAAGGAATGCTAAGCTACATTTTCCAGTCTTTTTATTTTTTATTTTTGAGACAGGATTGTGCTAAGTTGCCTTGATTGTCCTCAAACTGGGAATTTTCCTGCCTCAGCTTTCTAAGTAGCTGGGATTACAGCCATGAGCAACATGCCCAGCAAGAAGCTTCTTTTATAAAGGTTTTCCTGAAGGGGGATCTTAGGAGGAGACGGTAAAGAAATTAAGATGCATTCTGTACATGTACCAACAACCACAATGAATATAATCATATATACTGCAGATGTACTAATAAAAATAAAATTAAAGAAAAAGCAAAGGTCTTAATCTCATTCCCAGTCCTCAAGACTCAATTATCTTCTAAGGACTCCACTTCTTAGTGCTATTGCCTTGGGAATTAAGTTTAAACATGGATTTTGGAGAAGACGCAAACATTCAAATCATACCATAGGCTACAGGAATTACACTTTATTTTCCTTCAAATAGTGAGGTAGTACAGGTATTCCTGACATCATCTTCTGAGTTAGGTATCCTTTCCATATTGACTTTTGCTGGCATCTTCATCTTTTTTTTTTTTCTTCAGTACTAGGGATTGAACCCAAGGCTTTTGCACTGCATTACATCCCTAGTTTTTTTGTTTTGTTTCGTTTTGTTTTGTTTTGCTTGTCTTATTGAGACAGGGTCTCGCTATGCAGAGCAGGCTGGCCTTGAACTCACTTTGTAGCCCAGGATGGCCTCAAACTTGCAACAATCCTCCAGCCTCAGCCTCTCAAGTGCTGGGATTACAGGCGTGCGCCACCATGCCTGGCTTCCCCAGTTCTTTTTAAAATTTAAAATTTTGGAAGAAGCAAGCCCTCCCTGTGAATTGGCACCATACATGGGCCACTGAGGGGACAGCCAGACGCCAGCCTTTTTCCGTGAGTCAGCATCATCAGCGGGATTGCGGGGGAAGGGAACAAGAAATCACCAAGAAGCAAGCTCTCCCTGCAAATCAGCACCATGTGCAGGCCACCGGGGGTAGAGCCAAATGCCGGCCCCTTCCTGAGTGAGGGCTTGGAAGCAAGAAAAGCCAGAAACCACCTACTCACCCACCCTCCCGCTGCCATAAGCCACCGGTTGATCCAGAGAAACACAGGCTGTGATGATGGCTGTTGAGGTAAAATACAATTTATTGCTTGTGGTGCTTGATGTTTTGCTGAATTTGCAGGTCTAAAGCTGGTGGTCTGATCACCTATTTAGTGGATAATGCCGGGAAGTAGCATCTGTGGGAGATCTCTTTCTGAGTGTGGTAGCCATTGTTAATTTCCTGTTGTCTTGTTTTGAGGTCCTGTGAGGTTTTCATTGTTTTGTTGGGTTGGGTTTTGTTTTGTTTTGTTTTGTTTGATTTTATTATATCCAGTGGCATAGACAGCTATTTCAACGATAACAAGATACATTATGGTAGCCATTTTAGATTTACTATTGTCTTGTTTTGAAGTCCTTTATGCATTCATTGTTTTGTTTTTGTTGGTTCTGTTCTGTTCTGTTCTGTTTGATTTTGGCTATGTCTGGCATATCTGCAGCTATTTTGAGAATGGCAGGAGGCATTATGGTGACCATTGTTGATTTCCTATTGTTTTGAAGTTCTGTATCACTTACACTGATTTGTTTTGGTTGGCTTTGTTCTGTTTTATTTTGCTTGGTTTTATTCTTTTTAAAATAAAAATAAAATAAAAATTAAAAAATTAAAAATTTTGAGGCTGGGGGGCTGGAGATTTAGCTTAGTGACTCAAGTGCTTTCCTGGAAGCATGAGGTCTTGAGTTCAATCCCCAGTACAAAAAAAGAAAAAAAAAATTGAGACTGGGGATATAGCTGAGTGGCATAAGTGCCTGCCTGGCAAGTCAGAAATTGTCTAGTCTGAGCTTGAACTTATGATCTGTTTCTGCCTTCTTTATTCTGTTCCTCTGGTTATAGTTCTGTTCCTGTCTCATCACTATTTTAGTTTTCAACTTCATAGTCTATGAAGGGTTCATACACTTAGTATATGATTTTGACTTCCTAGTGTATCATCAAATCTGATTGCTCTTCCCTCCTGTTGTTGTTCTTTGCTTTGAAAACTAATTTGGTTAGGCCAGGGATATGGCTCAGCAGCACAAGCAACTGCCTGGCAAGCACAAGGTCCTGAGTTCAATTCCCAGTAACAAAAAACAAACAAACAAACAAACTCATTTGGTTACTTGAATAAAAAAAGTTTATCAAATTTCTCAAAAAAAATTCTATGACACTTTGGTTTGAATTGCATTTAATTTACAGATTGATTTTGGATAATTGGCTTTTTTATTTTAGGAGACAAATCTTGCTATGTTGCTCAGGCTGGTCTCAAACTCATAAATGCAAGTAATCTTCCATGAAGTTGGGATTTCAGGGGTATGTCATCATGTCTGGTGAAGAATCAACTTTATAAAAAGTAATACAAGAGCCAGGCATGTTGACATATCCCTGCAATGCCAGCATTCTAGGAGCCTGAGGCAGGAGGGCTACAAATTCAGGCTCAGCCTGCGCAATTTAGCAAATTAGTGAAAACCCATCTCAGAATTTAAAAAGGGCCACGGATGCAGCTCAATCCAAAGGCCCTCATTTCAATCTCTAACACAGGGGGAAAAGAGAGAGAAGAGTAATGTAAGTAGACAAAATATAACCATAAAATAGAACTATAAAGTTTATAATAAAGTTTAGCGGTCCCATACTCCATCTTTTCCTTACCCTGTGTCCCAGTCCCCAGAAGCCACCACTTATACCTTCTTAGCTATTTTTCCTGGGTATTTATCTCCGTATCTCTAATCATGACATTGACAGTCACTTTTTAATGTTCCTATTTTAGATATAATCTATCGACAACTTGCTATAGAACCAGGATTTTCTCACCTGGTGTGGTGGCACATGTCTCTAACCCCAGCACTCTGTGATTCTGAAGCAAGAGGGTCATAAATTTGATCCCAACCTGGGGAATTTAGCAATTTAGCAAGAACCTGTCTCAAAGTAAGAAATTTTGAAAAAGGCTGAGAATGTAACTGTTAGCAAAGGCCCCAGGTTCAATCCCCAATACAGAAAAAAAGTGTGTGTGCGGGGACAATAAGAAAGAAGTACAATTTTCTTCTAATTTATGTCAGAAATAAACATTGACACACATTGTTCTTTATACTCCTAATATATCAGCTAATTGTATTACAACTTTTAAAAATCAGTATTCAAAAAAAAATCAGTATTCAGTGTTTAACTTGTCATAAACTTGGAATATTGTTCACAGTTCAGCCATATAGTGTGCTATTATTACATACCTTTTCCTGTACAGCTTTCTGCCTTCCTAGCCAATGAAAATG
This sequence comes from Cuniculus paca, assembly GCA_004365215.1. Lineage (NCBI taxonomy): Eukaryota > Metazoa > Chordata > Mammalia > Rodentia > Cuniculidae > Cuniculus > Cuniculus paca. The sequence continues at coordinate 28,392 of RJWT010004753.1, forward strand.
ATCTTCTTAAAACAAATGGGAAAGGGAATGGGGGGGAGCACAAGGAGGAAGGGAAAAGAAAACAAATAATGAGAAAAGGAAAAAATGGAAACAAAGCTTTTTTAAATAAGGAGAGGAGGAGGGGTTGGAGGAAAGGTAGGAGAATGGGGAAAAAATAATCAAGTTATATCATGTACAGGTACAAATTCCCTATAATGAATGTGATTATTGTTATGGTTTGTGTCTGGATGTTTCCCCAAGCCTCATGCAGTCATGGGGGCAGGTTTCTAGAGTTTGTGATTGATTCATGGTCCAATGCTGGCATTATGGGCATGAGTGCTACACCCAAGTGTAGAAAGTCTTTTCTAGAGCTCCTCCCCTTTTTGCTCCTGTTGCTTTTGCTGTCTTCTGCCACCATGAACTGTTGCCCTCTGCCCTGCCGCTCTGCCTTGGAGCCAGCTGATTATGGACTGAAACCTCCACAAACTGTGAGCTAAATAAATCTTTCCTCCTTTAACTTTGGGTGTCAGGTATTCTGTCTCAGCAACAAGAAAAAAGTAAACAACGTGATTATGTATACCTAAAACGTATCAATAAATTTAACAAAAACAAAGAATTTTATGAGGAAAATTATCTGACCCTTCTTTCACAGGTCAGATTTCTATTTACCTGACACGTGCTCTAAGTTTGCAGCGTAACTCTAAACCTGCTCTTAGACTGGGGGGCGTGTAGCTCAGTGACAGAACACTTGCCTGGCATGTTTGAGTCACTGAGAAAAAAAACCCTAAAAGAAAAAACCATTGCTCTGAACTTCCTCACATCTCCTTCCCTGTTCTCTAATTAATGTTAAACCTCCTATTTTGTAGATCCATGTTACCCTTCTTATGATAGAGATCATTCTCTGGGAATTTTCTGAGAAATTTAATTGTGCAGTATATACATTTTCTGAGACCATGAATATTAAAATATGTATTTATTTTCTCGTCACACTTGGATTATAGTTTGATTGAACTTTTAGGATAAAAAGTCATTTTTTTCCTTAGAATTTTGAAGGTGTGGCTCATTTTGTAGCTGCCAGTGGTTATGATGAGAAATCCAGTGTCATTCTGATTCCTAACTTTATGTGTGACTTCATTTTTCTTAACATTTTTATTGTCTGCAGTTTTGTGAAATTTTATGAAGTTTGGCTAGGTGCAAATTTTCCCTCTATAATTATACTACGCCATTGGTAGGTCTTTTCAATTTGTTTGTTTGTTTGAGACAGGATTTTTGTTTGATTGTTTTTGGTTTTTTGGTTTTTTTTTTTTTTGTCTTTTTGAGGCAGGGTTTCACTATGCAGTTCAGGCAGGCCTTGAACTCACTTTGTAGCCCAGGCTGGCCTCGAACTCACAGGGATCCTCCGGCATCAGCCTTCCAAATTCTGGGATTACAGTATGCACCACCACGCCCACCCAGTGATACAGGGTCTTGCTAAGTAGTTCATGCTGGCTTTGAACTCATGTAACCCAAACTGACCACCACACCCAGCTGGTATTTTCAATGTAAAAATTCATCCTTTGATTCTGGAAAAAAAACAGTTTTTCTTCTTAAGAGAAGGGGATCTCACTATGTTGCCCAGGCTGACCTTTAACTTCTGAGCTCAAGTGATCCCCCTGCCTCAGCCTCCTGAGTAGCTGGGACCATAGGAATAGCTCTGCATTGAGCTAATCTTGGGACATTATCTTGTTGCCTTTTTTTTCTTACATTATTTCTTTAGTACTTTCCTCTCAACTATTTTTCTGCTCCCCCTCCCATAGTCCTATTATGAAATTTAAAATAATTTCTTTATCCCTTTCTTTCTCCTTCTTTTTCCATATTTTAGGAGATTTCCTTAGTCTTATCTTCCAAGTCTTTCTACTGGTTTATGTTTAATGTCCCAGAGATATTGTACTTCTTACTAACTGCATGTTTCTTTTAAAAAGCATCTGTTCTGCCCCAGGGGTTTACTTCAACCGCATAAGTGCCTGCCTGGCAAGCACAAGGTCATGAGTTCGATCCCTGGTACCAAAAAAAATAAAGCGTCTGTTCACAGACGTCTGTTCACAGTCTATTACAGCACACTTATAAATTTGATGCATTTCCTTAGTTTTTTACTAATTTAGTTGTAATTTGGTGTTTGTTTTTTTGTTTTGTTTTGTTACAGTACTGGGAATTGAACCCAGAATCAATCTGCCATGGAGCTACATTTCTAACTCTTTTTTAATTTTTATTTTGAGACTAGGTTTCTCTAAATTGTCTAAGATATCCTCTGATTTGCAATTCTTCTGCCTCAGCCTCCCAAGTAGCTGGGATTATGTGTGGGCGTTACCATGCCCAGCTAACTTGCATTTTCTTTAACAATGCTCATTCTACTTGAATTTGCAATTTTTTATTATAACAGTTTCTTTGTTTTATATTTTTCTCAGAGATGCATCATTTTTTGTCTAGTTTCTGAGATAATGAGTATATACTCATTTATAATATTATTCTATTATTCATTGTTAATCTCCTGTTGTTATGTTTTTGTTTTTGGTTTTTTTTTGCTGCACCGGGGATTGAACTCACGACCTTGCGCTTGCCGGGCAGGCGCTTAGACCGCTGAGCTAGATCCCCAGCCCTGTTTTTGAGACAGGGTCTCACTATGCCATTCAGGCTGGCCTTGGGCTCACTTTGTAGCCCAGGCTGGTCTCGAACTCACAACGATCCGCCTGTCTCAGCCTCCCGAGTGCTGGGATTACAGGCGTGAGCCACCATGCCCGGCTCTCCTGTTGTTATGTTTTGAAGACTTGTATTGCTTGCAGTGTTCTGTGCTGAAATGCTATATTGTGTTTAACTCTATTCTGTTTTGTTTTGGTTTGTTTTGTTTTGTTCTGTTCTCTTTAAAATAAAAGAAAAATTTTAAAAAATATTATTCTATTATTTTAAAAATCTCTTGTGTTCTGAGACAGGAGAGAAGGGCCAGACACTCCCCAAGAGGTACTTTTTATTTTTAATTCATGGATGTCCCAAACACCTTGCAGGTGGCTACATCTACATCAGACACTCCACAACCACTCCAGGAGATACTTGATTTGACTGCTGAAAGCTTTGGTCAGAAGATTATCCCAGATGGCTCCAACCACAACCATTCTGGGTAACTTCACCTCACAGCCCATTTGGTTCACTCAGCTCCTCTGCAGCCCTTCTCAATCAGGTCACCAGATCCCTCTCCCCAACCCATGACCAAATGAATGTGTGACACTTTGTATGCATGAGCCCAGCTTTTTTCCTATATAAGCAACCTCACCAAACCCTTAGCAGATCAGTTCAAGCACTATTCTCTCTCTCTCTCTCTCTCTCTCTCTCTCTCTCTCTCTCTCTCATCTTTTTTTGAGATAGAATTTCACCATGCAATTCAGGCTGGCCTTAAACTCACTTCATAGCCCAGGTTGGCCTCAAACTCGCAGTGATCTCCCTGCCTCAGTCTCCTGAGTGCTGGAATTACAGGCATGTGCCACCATGCCCTACATTTTTTTGTCTTTTTGAGACAGGGTCTCACTATGCAATTCAGGCTGGCCTTGAACTCGCTTTGTAGCCCAGGCTGACCTCGAACTCACAGCACTCCCCCGGCCTCATCCTCCAGAGTGCTGGGATTACAGGCATGCATCACCACACCCGGCTGCACTATTCTCTTATACTACAGCAATAAGTCCTAATAAAACCTCTTTTAGATGCCATCATTTTGTCTATTTATGATTTCTGTCTCTAGTAGAGCAAGATGAGCTGGTACACTAAGAGCTGGTAACACTAAATGCTGCTTGTGCTAAAAGTTGCCGGCAGCCAGGACACTCAAGGGGACTAGCCTTTAGTGACACAGAAAGGGGCATTTCCAGAAGCTGCCATCTGTGGTGGCCAAAACAGATCTCAAGGTAGATGCAGATCTGTGCTTACTATAAGCACAAAGGAATGTCACTAAGAGCTGACAGCTACAGGTATTCAAAGCTCAGGGCTCTCAACACTAAAAAAGATATAATTTCCTAATTCATGACTTCTATATAAATTGAGCAAAAAAAAAAAAACCTCAACCAGTTGGTAACATTTTGGTGACCCATATGAGGACCCTCCCATTTAGAGAGCCCTGAAGTAAAGGTGAGACAGTGATGGTAGTTGTAAGCAATGCA
>RJWT010004754.1:0-32554 GCA_004365215.1 Cuniculus paca
GTCCTGTGTCATGTTTTCTGTGTCTTTAAATATTCGCAAACATGACTTTTTGATGGCTATCAGCATAACGTAACTTTGTTCATCTCAGATTTGGGTTTTTTTATTTTTGTTTCCCCCCAAAAAAATTTATTTTAAAAATGTGGTTTTAATAGTGGTGTGTTTTAAAAAGTAGTATTTTAAACCACTTTAAAATCAATTGATTTTTATATCCAATTAGATTCCCCAGGGAGTTAGATTTAAATTTTCCCTCAATTCATGCTTCTCCAGAGGACCCACATTAACTCAGCCAGGCCACCAGAGAATCGAGAGAAGCGTGGGGGGCGGGGTATGGTACTGCGGTGGAAGCCAGGGACCCCTGCATGCTCACCAAGCACCTTACCTCTGAGTTGCACCCCCATCCCCGGAGGAACCTTCAGCGTCCTCACAGGACCTGTACGTGAGCATTGTGGCCTCCGCACAGCCATGTCTGCCCGCACAACCGCTTTTTGCAGCTGGCAGGCCAGCTGTGACACTGCTGCAGCTGAGCCTCTGCACTGATTGGGTTTTCACAGCTGGTTTGATGGTGAAGAAGTCGGCTTCCGATGCATCCATCTCCGGCACCCACGGGCAGTATTCAATTTTGCAGACAGCCAAACCTCTGCCAGGAGCACCGCTACAGCCGGTGAGTCCCCGTGCTCAGTGCCAAGGAAGCCGGTCTGCGTTTCACGGCCAAAGGGCCTAATCAGAAGCCACACAGGAGTGCACCTTCTCAGAGGTAGTAGATCCTCCCCGTGTTCTGCATCTTGCAGACCCTGTCTTCCCCAACCCCTGCACTGACTAGCAGCCCCTCCACAGGCTGGTAAGTGGTTCTAGAGAAAGCTAGCTTGGGTGAGTGATTTTAAGGACCCTGCAAGGCAGAGGACCCTGCCTCTGTTTCTCTTCTTTCAAGTCTGGCTTTTGCCCTTTATCGACAGCGCTTCAATTGGTGGACGGGAGACCAGGAGAAATTCAGACCAGCCATAAAATGATGGTCGTGGTTAGCTAGAGAAGAGGCTAAAGAGAGACCTCCTGGACCCAAAGAGTGGAGTGGAGGAGCCCACCAGAGGGCAGCAGAGGCAGGGGTGGGGACACAGCGCTCGGGGAGGAGGTGGAGGACAGTGAAGCCTGGTGCTGCCAGGACACCAGAGTCACACTGGAGAGCTGGGCCAGGCGGGTGCCCACAGTCACAGCAGGTGAAGGGGTCAACGGGACGCCAGTCGTCTACAGTGATGTGGGCAGTCCTCAGACAGGGCGAGGAGGTAGAAATTTTACTTTTAAGGAAAATGTATCTGGACAGTATTTTAATGCTCAGCTAGGCCGTGAAAGGTACGGCTCTGATTCCGTGGCCTGACTTTTATCTGGCTATTGAAATAAAGATAGATGGTGGGTTTGCCCACTTTGCAGAAACCCGTTACCACCTTGTTTGGGTGATGCAGGTCATCACCGCATTCCTCTTGGAATGACTGCTCCAGGGTGGAGGAAGTTGAGAGAGAGACGTGCATTAGACTGTGTGTGTGTTTTTGTCACCTGGTGATGGGGCTCTGTACCTCATACTCCTGTGCAGATCAGAGGTGGCAGATGGACTGTGAAGGTTGTCTTCCTACCTGTGCTAATACCTTTCTCTTCCAAATTGTGTCCCCAAGCCCAAAGCTAGGACTGGAATAAGCAAACCTTACAATGTTAAGCAGATCAAAACCACCAACGCTCAGGAGGCAGAAGCGGCGATCCGATGTCTCCTGGAGGCCAGAGGCGGTAGGTGGGCTTTGGGGTCCTCCTCCTCGGCTGAGAAGGAAAACTAACTTCTTTACATCCTCCCTCTGAAAGTGGCCTAGAAAAGAATGTGACCTTTTTTGGAGGCAGAATTAAATAAAAGTACATTTGCAACAGCTTATTTATTCAGATTTATTGCCCATTTAAAGTTATCTCTTTACAGTTCAATGAATATATAAAAATCCTAGGATTATTAAGCAGCATTTAAGGAAAAAGTGAACAAATTAATGTTTTAAAAGGTTAAGGTTGCAGGTACTAACTCGTTCTGCCCACTCCATTCAAAAGAGGCAATTGGGTTGCGCGTCCTTATTCGAGGCACAAAATCTTCATTGTAAATCACTGGCAAGCGAACACGAATTCTGCTGTCAGGCAGGGATCTCCTCTCTGGTCACTGTTAATTTTTTGTTGCTGTTACTTCACTTAATCCATGATACCCTGTTTTACCTTGAATCTCCTCCATTCCTTCATAATCACTGCCAACTAACATTTGTTGTTTTGTTTTGGCTTTGTTCCAGTATCTCTTGTTTAAAAAAAAAAATGAGATTATACCCTTTGAACAGGGATATGGTAGCCAGGCATGGTGTGCTCACCTGTAATCCCAGCACTCAGGAGGCTGAGGGAGGAGGATCACTGAGTTCGAGGGTAGCCTGAGCTACAAAGTGAGTCGCAGGCCAGCCTGAACTGCATAGCAAGACCCTGTCTCAAAAAAGACCAAAAAACAAAAAAAGTATATGCAGTTACAATCGCCTAACTTGCTTTTAGCCAGTGGATTTAACCTACTTGGCATTCTCAAATAACACTTAAGGACAACATTTGTTTGAAGACTGAGAAACACTGTTGAAGGATTATACACTTTAGATTTTTTGAATTAAAAAAAAACTGTGGCTGTAACAACCCACTTGTCAACTGATAAATAGGTAAACAAAATATGGTATATCTATATAACAATATTATTCAGCCATAAAAAGAAAGTACTGAAACATGCTACATCTTGAATGAACTTTGAAAATGTTACACTGAGACACAAATGGCCACATACTTTATAATTCCATTTATATAATATGTCAAGACTGGGCAAATCCGTTGACTCAGAAAGCTGTTAGAGTCCAGGCTAAAAGGAGGGAATCGGGAGCAACCAATATAAGTGCAGGGTTTACTTTTTGGTGTAATAGAAGTGTTCTGGATCTGGATAGTGGCAATGGCTGTGCAATTTTGCAGATACAGTATATTAAAAGCCACTGAGTAGGGCACTTAAAGTGGATGAATTTTACGGTGTGTGACTCACATTTCAATAAAGCTGTTATTTTTTTTAAAGGTTGTAGAGATGTAGATGTTAGTAGTGGTCTGAGGTTTGAAATCTACAACAATCCCAGTTTAACATTTTCTTGGTCTTGGGCCATGCATGCATTACACTGATGCATTATATTTCTCCCCCGAGAAATGTAGCTATGCAGGAAGCTCTGCGGATGCGTCACGTCTCACTGATCCCCCCTTACTACCATTCTTAGATCCCAGGTCCCCTATTGAGAAGACGAGCTTGTAAAGCAGGAGCTGGATCTCACTGGTTGGTTCAGGCAATCCTTAAGGATTTTTGTTTCAGGGGAAAAAAAAAAAGGATTACATTGAATCAGTAAGATACAAACTTGTCCAAAGATTAAATTGTGCAATGGATTGTCTCTCGTCTTGGCACTGAGCCAGAGGATTTTATGTTCCAGGCACCCCAGAAGAAGCTGTGAATGCCGTGGCCCAGAGAGACCAGGGGTCCTCCAAACCAGAGCCCTCGCTGGGACCCCCACTCCTGCCCTGTCGGCCTGCGCCCAGGGTTCCTGCCATCAAGAAGCCAACCTTAAGAAGGACAGGAAAGGTAAGAACCCAGTACCCTGAGTATCTGATTCTCAAGTTACTTGAATGGTCCATTAGTTAAAATTACATCTCATGGATAAAAACGTAGCTGTATTTGGTTTTTCTGCCCACCATCCTGAGTCCCAGGCCCAGCCTCATCTTTGAGGAAAACAGTTCCTCTGACAACCACTTTGTCCCGGGCCTCCCTGTTGCATCTTGGCCCCAGCTGAGCAGGAGCAACAAGCGGACTTTCCCAGGTTCACTCTGACAAGGGTGGGACTGTGCTTCCTTGCTGGGGGATGCACTCTCCCAAGTGGTGCAGAGCTGCCCCTCCTGCGTGGTGTGTGTGGTGTGCGTGGTGTGCATGTGGTTTTACGTGTACAGATCTCATGTGCGTTAAAAAGATAATAACTGGTCCCTAGGTTAGCAGATTTGCTTGCTGTCCTGCAGCTGCCATTCGTGGAGGTCCCACAGCTCTCCTTGCCACTTTTCTTGCAGATTGTTTTTTGCTCTCGCTCTCAAGCTTCTCAGCCTTGCTTACTGCTTCAAAGACATGAGTTTGTAAGGACAGTAGCTGCCCAAAGACTGGCACCTATAGACACATCTGGATCTTCCGTTTGATCTCAATTCTAGGAATGGGACACTCGGTAATCCTTGCCTGGGCATCGCAGAATGCCTGCTGCTTTTCTGCCTGTGGACAGTGTGAGGTTGCTCTGGTGTGTCCCTCCTTGTGGGCTGGCTTTGTGTTTTCTGGGTGGCACTTGTCCCACATTGGCTCACTGCCAGCTGTCCATTTTCCACCTTCTTGAAAAATGGACCTCCTTTGTCCTCTTTGCTGCACTTGCTTTGTCTTTGCTTTGAAACACAAAGAGCAGACAGAAATGGATTCATTTTCCCCAACATCCTGCAAGATGTTGGCGCACAAGGCTGGTGGAGAAGGGTATATGTTTTTCATTTGTTTCTTAATGAACCAGAGAGAATACTGGAGTACTAACTACTGATGGACCCTTCCATTCAAAAGCTTTGTTTCTCTTTATGTAATTTTCTTGGGGATATTTTGAATCAAAACCAAGGAAGTGAAGCCCCTGTGGAAAGTTCTCCACTTTTCTATATTTACATATAAAAGATTCAAGGACAAAGTATATCCATGAGTCCTTCCGTTCGTTCCATGCTATAATGTAAATTACTTCACCCTAGCATGGTATAGACTAGGAATTATCTGCCGAGCCCGCCACTTCAGGAATGTTTCCAGAGAGCTTTGCTTTGAGTAAGGAAGATGGAAACCCCATTCCCTAAGGTAACAGACGCAGCTTTGTCTCGGGTTACTTACTGAGGCCTCCACTCATCTTTCATTGGATTTGCTGGTCTTCCCAGCCAGTGTGTGTGTGTGTGTGCCCTGCGCTTTCTTTCTCCTACCTGATCACATTTGCAGCACCCCAGACATTCTCCACGCCCAAATGGGCAGAATGTCCTCCCTGTCTCATTCATCTCTGATCCCTGCTGACCACCAAGTGTCTCTGTCTTGGCGTCCCAAGGCCTGCCTCCCCACTTACCCTCGGTCTTATCTTTCTCAGCCAATGTCACCGGAAGAACAGTTTGAGCAGCACCCTGTCCATTTTACAATTGGACCCCCAGAAACAAGCCTCGAAACACCCTCTGCAGGGACAGCCCCTCGAGTCCCTCCTGTTCCCAAGCCGAGAACATTTCAGCCAAGGAAAGAGGTGGAGAGGAGGCCCAGCAGTGGAAAGCCAGGACCAGATGAAGCCCCTCTTGTGGCAGGAGCCACCATACTGCCCCCTTCTGAGGTCCCATCTCTGGTGCCCAAGGTGCCCCCAAGAAGGAAGAAGTCTGCACCAGCAGCTTTCCACCTACAGATCCTGCAGAGCAACAGTGAGCTTCTTCAGGGCCTTCCGGGCAGCAGCAGCGCCGGGGGCAGCTGTTCGCCCGGACCCCAGCCGGACACCAACGCTCTCTTCCCACAAGTGGATTTTCTAGGCACTTCATTTGCCCCAAGCCCTGAAACTAATGGCCCCAGGGCAATGAAGTCAGAGGCAACCTCTCCTGTTGGTGACTGTCAGGACCCTTTCTGGAGCCTTCTCCACCACCCTAAGCTGCTGAACAATGCCTGGGTTTCCAAGACCTCTGACCCTTTGGACCCCACAGCCAGAAGCTCTGACAGGGCACAGACAGACCCAGCACAGCTCAGCACTTCCACTGACAAGGAGCAGCTGCTCCCAGACCATGGGGGAAAAGCCTTTGGCCACTGGGTGTCCATCAGTGACAAAGACAAGAGAACAACACTGCAAGCATTCGACCCCCTGGCAAAAACATGACCAATGGACTTTGAAGGTTCCCTTGTAGAATTCCTCCCTTATAGACTTTGCTTGACTGGGTCAAAAAAGACATTTATTTAAACAAAAGCACACTGAAATATCATTTGTGCATCTATCCCTTAAAAAAAAAACAAATATTGTGTCTGTTCTTCAATAAGATTATTCTTCAGCCTCCAAATATGTTTTCTGTAAGACTCGTACATTTTAAGTTTGCTTTCAGGGGAATGGGGTCCTCCTGTTTGATTCAGTGTTTGGATTTTAAAGAAGAAAATTTAGCTGATAAGGCCCAAGTTCTCTCCTTTACAGTGAATCTTAAGTGTTCATTCAGTTTATGTGTGTATGTGGTGGGTTTTTGTTTGTTTTTAATTCTCTTTGTATTTTACAGATTTGGATTAGTGCTTTGGTGAACCATCGGAAGGTTATGCATAAAGGATAACATTGAAAGTGGGGGCATTATGAGCTGTTACTGGCCTACTTTAAACCAGGTTTAGTTTTGTTTGCTTGTTTTTTGTTTTCGTTTTTTGAGACAGGGTCTCACTATGTAGTTCAGGCTGGCCTTGAACTCATTATGTAGCCCGACGTGGCCTTGAACTCGAAGTGATCCTCCTCAGCCTCTTGAGAGCTGTGATTACAGGTGTGTGCCACTACGCCCTGCTAAACTAGTTTTTAGAAGTCAGAAGCAGAAACTAGGTCAACCAAACAACTAGACCCTACATTTCCTTGAGTCATTGTGTTTATTTATGTAGTCAGCCTTTCATATCTTCACATTCTGCATTCATAGATTCAGCTAACTGCTAATCAAAAATAAAACAACTGCATCTGTATCGAACATGTACAGACTTCTTGTCATTATTCCCTAGACATTACAGCGTAACTATTTGCATAGCATTTACACTATACATATTAGGAAGAGATACCTAGGTTAATGCAAATATGATGCTGTCTACATCAGACTGGAACACCTGGATTTTGGTATCTAAGGGGACCCTGGATCCAATCCCTTTCTGATACTGAGGGATGACTATACATTGTGTGTGAATCCTGTGGGAGCTGGGGTTGTACACTGTTTAGGTTCTGGAGCATATACCGTTAGCTTACGCTCAGTTTACGCTACAGACTCTAGTCCTAGGCCTCAGACATTTCATGCCTTATAAGTTGCTGTAGTGTTGAGTTACGGGGTGTGCTTCAATTTGTATCCACCATCTCACCTTTGTTAAATGAAGCCTCGTAGACTCTTCTTCCCCTTAGATATTGCATAAAGATATAGACTCATAATATTTTCATTGTTATAATCTGAAGAATATTTGTTTCAGTCTCATCTATCTGGCCATGGCTTCAAGAAGAAATGTATGCATGGCCCTGTATATAAGGCTCCTTGGGGGCAGAATGTCTGAGTTTGCTTACCTGTATGTTCATTGTTTTTTTTTTTAACATATTTTTCCTGCATGTTTCCAACACCACTGCTCCACCTATTCAGGAATTGAAAAAGGCATCACTATACTGGTGCATGCTTTAAAAATAATGTCCAGAATCAACCTGGCACAGTTACAGTATTTTGGCTAACAAGTTCACTGGCAAATCTTGTACCTCCCTCCCTATTTCACATTTTTTCATGAATGATGCCATGCTGGCCTTCATAGACCTACATAGAAGGACTCCTGTCCAAAATGCTCACCATTTGTATGGTCACAGTCATCTTGTCTGGGATATACCACTCTTTGTCACCAGTCAGACCTCTAGGATTTCAGAATTCATTTTCACTGTCATTAGATATATGATGAGGTACCTAAATCTGGAACTCAAAAACAACTTTATATATCTCATTTTAATCTGAAAATCGATAAAAAGGAATGACTCACTGATGTAATATGCATAATTGACCAGTTACAAAAGGTGGTTCAGGTGATCAGTACCTTCTGTGGCACTTAATGTATTTAAAGGATTATGTTGTTCACCTTTTGTGTTTGTTACAGAAAGAAAAAAAAATCATAGAGTTGGGAGGGCCAAGATGGGTGGTTTGGAGAAGTAAAATGGTTGAACAAGATGGATATCTCAACTAACAGGTACAGTCATGAATAGAACTGAAGACTTCTTCATTAAAATGCTCTTTTCCTTCTATCCTGTCTTCCTACATGAAAGGAGGTAAATTTGAAAGAAAATCTATAAGAATCAGAAAAGCAGGGGGAAGTCCCTGCCATGTAAGTTGTTTGCAATGCTGGGAATAGGCCTAATTTGGTTTCTTTGTTCTAGATAGCAAGAAGAAAATGATGGTACAGAGAACAGGATTGCATTATACAAGTAACTCTTGGGAGCTTGTCAGTAAATATTAATACATAGAATTGTACTAACCTGGGGAGATGGGTCACAATAAGATTACACTGGGAATTACAATGAGTTGAACAAGTATTGTGTGACACAGTGGTGCACTCCTGTAATCCTAGCACTCGGGAGACTGAAGCAGGAATATTGCTTGAAAGTTCAAGACCAGCCTGAACTGCGTATAGTAAGACTGTCTGAAAAAGAACAAATATTGTTACATCATGGATGTCCAAATTTAATGAACAACACAGACTACATTGAATTGCTACTGGGTATGGTTCTCACACCAGTTTCTCTTCAAAATAAGAGGACATTTAGAATAGCTTTACTAATTTTTTTTAAAATCAATGCTTACTAGTTTTAAGGTTTCCCAAGTTAGCAGGAGAATCAGCTGAGGAATTTTGACTGAAACCAGCTGCCCTCAAGGGAATTTCATTGTGTGGCTTTTCATTTTTGGTCCATCTTTATGCTACCACAAGGCTTTCTTACTGTGATCTTGTAGTTTGAGCATCACTGTTCCGTTACGTGATATAGTTCACCGCAAGAGTATTTAGGCATGGTACTTTATAGCTCAACACTGTCTCTGACAAGTATAGTCCCTTTTGCAATGTCATCATCTCAGACTTCTTGCCTATTTTTAAAATTTGTTTTGGTATGTGATTGAAATTAAGGCATCTTCCCAAGCAATTTCTGTAAAAGTTTAAAGTTGTTGAAGCTCGAGATACTTAACAAGGTACTCCTGGACATGTATATAAGTATAAGCAAAGTAATCTAGCCTTCATTTTTTAATGAGGTCATTTTGGGGAAGCAAAGCTGCAGAGATTATTTATTGGGGTGATTAATTAAATACCTGTAATATTCTTGAAGTAGTATTTGTACCCTTGTTATATAGAATGTGTATTAAATATTTGTCTTTTTAAAAATTGGGCTTTTTTTTTTTTTTTTTTTCAGATATGAAGAGAACTTTGAAATATCATCCCAGGCTAGCCTTCTGTTCTGGATCAAATGCAATTGCTAGTTATTCATCTGTGTGAGTTTTTGGGTTTCGGTTTTTTTAAACCATATTAAGTTGAAAAAAAGTAATAGGTTAAGAATTTTTGACTTGAAAGCTCCTTGCAGGAACCACTGCATTACTGTAGCACATAACTTTGTGCTATACTGTAAGACTTCCAAGAATTCATTTTCTGTGGGACCTTAGAGCAAACATAAACTTTGAAGTGCGGATGTGGTTGAAGTTTGTGACTGCATAGAGGCAGAAGAGAGTACCTATTCTTCAAGTTCTATCCAGGTTTGTTCTAAGTTAATTAATACACAAAATATAGATCATAATGTTCTTTGGTGATTTTTCAGGAATAAGAATATACTGATCTCTAGTAAATATGGTGAGTCCTTCCTGACCAGTACTTCATCTGAATGTGCCACCCTGCGGCTTGGATGAGGAGGAAACAGCTGGGTGCTGAGCCGGCCTTGCCAAGATAGTGGGAAAGTTTGGCTTAAAACTCACTCCCATCGCAGGTAAACTGTTTGCCTGTATCTCAGTGCATTAAGGAGAGTACAAATGAGTGATTGCCAAGAGAGGGTTAGGGAAGATTTGGAGACAGGTGTTGAGAATTTTTAACAGTTTACTTAATACATTTTATTTTTTAGAGCAATTTTAAGTTGACAGCAAAATTGAGTGAAAATAGAGTTCCCATATGTCCCCTTCCGCACATATGTAGCCCCTGCTTTTGTGAACATCCTGCACCAGAATCATACATTTGTTACAACCTGGGAGCCAATATGGGCACGTCATGGTCACTCGAAGGCAGTGATTTACATAGTTCCATTACCTTCACTCTTGGTGGTGTGTCTAAGAATTTGGACAAACGGCTCTAAACAGTGTCTCACAGAGCAGTTTCATTGCCCTAAAACTCCGCTGCTCTGCCTTGAGTCCCTTCCCAACCCAGCTCCATCCCCACCACCATGTTTTGTCTTCTCCATGGTTTGACCTTTCCAGAATGTCATGGAATTGGGAGTCATACACTATGCAGAATTTTCATAGTGGCTTCTTTGACTTGAAATAGATTTATGTTTCCTCCACATCTTTCATGAGGTGACAGCTCATTTCTTTTTAGTACTGAATAATACTCCATTGTCTGGATGTACTATAGTTTATTCACTACTGAAGAACATCTTGGTTGCTGCCAAGTTTTATCAGTTATGAGGAAAGTTGCTATAAATATCATTGTGCAGGTTTTTGTGTACACATAAATTTTCAAAATACCAGATAATGCAGTTGCTGGATCATTTGATAAGAGCATGTTTTACAAGAAACTGCCTTCCAGCCAGGTATGGTGACATAGGCCTATAATCCCAGCACTCTGGGAGGCTGAGGCAAAGAGATAGCAAGTTTGAGTCCAGCACGGGCAATTTAGCAAGACCCTGTCTTCAAAATAAAAAATTTTTTTTAAAGGGCTGAACGTTTAATTTAGTGTGAAGGTCCTGGGTTAAATTCCTTGTATCACCCAAACAAATTTAAAAAGCTCTGTCTTCTAAAGTGGTTGTACCATTTTGTATTCCCACCAACACTGAATGAGAGTTCCTGTTGCTCCACACCCATGTCAGCATTTCTGGCCTTGGGGCATTCTAGGCATTCTAATAGATATGTAATGGTATCTCATTTTAATATATAATTCCCTAGCGACAAATGATCTTGAACATCTTTTCAAATATTTGCAGTGTGTGCAGGTACACACCTGTAATTCCAGCATTCAGGAGACTGAGGCAGAAGGGTCACCATTAGTTTGAGGCCAGGCTGGGCTACATAGTGAGTTCAAGGCCAGCCTGAGCTATATAGCAAGACTGTCTCAAAAAAAAATTTTTTTTAAGTTTTTAAAAATCAAGTATTTGTTTGCCATCTATGGTGACATGACATATCTATGCAAAGTCTATTTTTAATTGGACTGTTCATTTTTTAGTAATGATTTTTTTTCTTACTGTTGAATTTCTTTTTTCTTACTGTTGAATTTTCAGAGTTCTTTATATTTAATCTGATAGTCCTCTATCAAGATATGTCTTTTGCAAGTATTTTCTCTAATTCTATGGCTTGCCTTCTCATTCTTTTGATGTTGTCTTTTGCAGAGCAGAAGGAATAAGGATTTGGAAAGTAACAAAGTAAATTTATGTAGCTAGAAAGGATGTTAGCTGAGGACAATTTCAGAGGACCTGAGGTTTGAATCTGTAGGTTACAGAAGCAGTGGGTACTGAGATACCCAAGTAAATCTGTGTGGTGGAATGGTTACGTTTACAGGCTTTTCTTGGACTGAGTGACTCTTCAAATTATCTAGAATATAGTTTATAAATGGTATGAGGCAGGGGTATCCAACACTTTCTTCCTGAAGGATGATCACATTAGTACGTTATTCATTGTTCTTTCTTCCTTACTTAGGCTTTGAAAGGATTAATTTTGTTAACATTTTGAAATTTATAAACTAACTTTTTTCATTTTTTAAAACATTTTCATTAATTTCAACTTTAATTAGTGTATTTTTTGGTGGGGGGAGTGGGGGTGGTTTACCAAGAATCAAACACAACCTCGCACTTGCCAGGCAGGCGCTGTGCTGCTGAAATATATCTGGCTCTTTTTCTATCTTTAAATTTTACTCTTTTCTAATCTTGATTAAAAGAAGAATGGCCTTAAGTCTGAACATTTTTTTAAAAATTATACCCTTAATGGCACCATACACATTTTGACATGAAATGTTCTCGTCATTAATTGCTAGGTTGTAAATTTTGCTTTTATTTTCTATTTGATCAAAGGATTAAGGAACTAATTTCCAAATGAATCTCTTGGTTGTGTTATTTTTGCATTTTAAAATTACTTTTAATTTTATTGGAGTGTGACCTATGACTGATAAATACATTTTATTGTTTGTGGCCATGTGCAAATTGATTTTTGCAACTGATTTCATCAATATACATTTTTGTCTTTTAGTTGTAGAATACAACTTCCCATCTGAACAAATTTTACAATTTGTCAATTTCCATTTTTTTTTTTAAAAGAGCCTTTTGAAGCCGGGTGTGGTGGCTCATGCCTGTAATCCCAACACTCAGAAGGCTGAGGCAGGAGGATCATTGTGAGTTCCATACCAGCTTGGGCTACAAAGTGAGCTCAAGGCCAGCCTGAATGGCATAGTGAGACCCTGTCTCAAAAAAACAACAACAAAAAAACCCTTTGGGAATTTTCAAATGGGGCTGCATGGACTAGAACAAACATCTTTACAATATTGCATCTTCCATCCAGGAACAGAATATATTTTTCTCCATTTAAGGTTTACATTAATGTTTCTCAAAATTACTTGTTATTAAAAAAATTTAAATCTACATGAAGTCAGAGGGATTAGTTTGAAACTTCATACATCTATCACCTAAATGTTAACAGTAACATTTTGCTTTTTATTTTTTCCTTTGCTGAAATAATTATATTCGATTCCTAAACGTTTTCAACAAATATCTCTAAGTAACGTTTGTTCATAACCTTAATGCCGTGATTATATCTAACAATTTTTATTTTAAAATTTATTTGGTATTTTTTGCTAGTAGACTTACAGAAGTTTTTTTTTTTTAATAGCAACTGAATCAGTAACTTTGCCAGTCTTTCAAAAATTTTAATAATATGCTATATTTTAATAGATTCAATATACCATTAAGTATAAGACATTATTTATATACTGTTGTTCTTAAGAAGGCTTCCAACTACATTGTAACCCCACCTATTGTGATATGTCAGTTAAATGTTAAAATAGTTTAAAATACACCTTGGAATTGATAAAGTATTATATATGTCAGTTCTTTTGGATTATGCTGATGATAATCTGTAAAGAATGGATTTTTTGTGCTCGATTCAGCAGCATATATACTGAAATTGGAACAATAATGAGATTAGCGTGGCCCCTGTGCAAGAACTTTTTTCCCCCTCGCATTTCTGTTATCTTTTTATGTTTTTTTTCTTGCCTTCCAGAGCAGACTAGAACATTTAGTACAATGTTAAATAAAAATGTTGATAGTAAGCATTCCTTTGTTACTCCTGTTCTCAAAAGGAAAGTTACAATATTTGTCATTAAGTATGTTGTTACTGTTTTTGTCTTCAGATATCCTTTGCTAGATTAAGAAAATTCTATTCCTGGCTTGCAGTTTTTCATAAATGGTCACTGAATTTTAACAAAATATTTCTGCATATATTCAAATGATGGTGATGTTTCCTTTCATATGCTAACTCAGTGAATTACATCAGTGAGTTTCTCAATGCTAAGCAAAACTTGCATTCTAAGTGTAAACCCAACTTGGACAGATCTTTTTTGCTAGATTTAGTGTCAATATTTTTACTTAGGACTTCCAACCGCGTTCATTAGTGACGACTGTTACCTCCCCCTTTCTGTACTGTTAACCTCACAAAATGAGTTGGGTAGTACACTCTTTTCTATTAATTGGAGAAATTTATTAGAACTATTTCTTCCTTACGCTGGTAGTAGTACTTGTTAGGTAAACAGGGATGATCTCAGAAAAGAACATAGTGCCAGCCCAAATTTGGGTTTGGTGTGGGAGCTCCTGGAGTAACTACAAAGGAGAGTCTACGTCCAGTTTATCCAGCTGGGTCTTTTTGGTTAAGGTTGGGGAGGGGTTTAGTGGGACAGGCTTAAGTGGGGTGAGTTGAAGATCAGGGAGCGAGAATAGCTGAGTATGTGGCCATTACCAACAGCTAAAGTTTTCTTGTCCCTGGGGTGCCTAGCAAGGCAGGCAGGGCTGGGGTGTGGGGGGCGCAGGAGGGTACAGGGACAGGGTGTGACTGCTCCCTGAGTTCAGGATCTTGGACCAGTGGGGGTCAGATCTGTCATCTCTCTTGGGTTTTTAAAGGTAATAAACAAGCACGGGGCTGTGGGTTTTCATTGAGCTGCTTCAGGCTAAGCAGGGCTGAAATCGCAGGCCGGTAGGGGCAACTGGTGAGAAACAAGGCAGTGGCTACTTGAAAAGTGAAATGAAATGTGTGTCCCGGAAAGGTGTATGAGCCAGGAGTTCCAAGAAATGGTCAGCCAGCCAGGAATGGTCTGGGACAAGGCCTGATTTTGTAGGGTGGGGACTTGATCACACAGCCTTTTGATGCCTGAGTGTGAACTTCTTGGTGAAGAAACAGGTCCCCTGGAGAAATGCACAGAGCCCACATTTTTGTGGTGAGCAGGTCTAGCCCTTGATAGTTTTGGAACACAACAGCAGCCAGCACGTTGACTTGATCTTGCAGGTTAGCGAGTTCAATAGGTACCTGCTTAGAGAGGCTAGAGAAATGGTGGCGAAGGGGAGTTGAGTCAGGCAGCCGATGGCAGGGTGCTCAAGGTGGCAATGACTTTTGGGCTGTAGGAGGTCCGTGTGCAGCAGGGCCGTGAATTTTATTTGCTCTCACTAGGGAGCTGAGATTGTCCACGTGGGCAGCCACTGGGCACGGGCTGGGGCTGAACCCGCTTAGAGCTGAGAAAAGGTGAATGGAGACTTTCAATCTAGCTGGTCTGGTACCAAGAGCAATGGCTTATGATTCCTGTCAGGGGAGGAATTAAGTGAACAGCCCAAGAAAATTACTGTTCACCAGTGGCAATACGCTGACTGGATCAGTAGAAAAGAGGCAGAAGGTAAAGAAGCTGACCTGTGTTGGAGTGAACTTGATAAAGGTGTCCTAGAGCCAGAGGCCAAGGATTATTTCTGGGAGCAAAGTTGAGTCTGGGGGAAAGGATATTCATTGCCATATGAGGGAAAGATAACCAGTTCAGGGAGCCAGACTCAAGAGGATAACAGGTAGCTTTCTGAGAGAAACCTACTGAAAAAGCAGAACGGCCTAATATTCTTGAGTTTTGAGGTAGAAAGGGCAGTGGGAAGCGGGGTGATCAGGAGGACCATGTAGGGGCTCTCCCATGTTGGATTAAGAGTGACCTTTTTAAGGGTTTTGAGCAGGGCCTGCTGGCTGGGGAGGAAGGGGAGGGGAAGAGTGGGTGTGAAGGCTGGGCAAGGAGAGCCACGGTGTGCTCACTAGTAGGAGGCCTGAGGTGAACGGGAGTACTCTCCTAGCGATGAACGGGGACTCTGCCCTGTGGGTTGTCTTGGCAGGGCTCCACACACAGGAAGGCCAGGGGTAGTGAGTCTGCCCGGGGATGGTGGAGTTGATCAGGTCATTTGGAGTTGGGCTGAGAGCAACGTGCTTGGCTGTTCTGTCAGATTTGTCGGGAACTGCAGGCTCGATGGGATACAGCAGAGGACAGCCACCTTTTACTAAAGGACGGCTGCCACCTTTAGTAGCAGGATGGCTGTCTCTGAGTGCTTTTATTGGTGACGGGAGGTTTTGTATAGTGAGAAAGCTGAGAAGAATCCAGGATAAGTGTTGGGATTAGGGCTGTTTTGCTTGTTGTGAGGTGTTTCCTGGGGAGCGATTGGGTCTCAATTATGTGACTGGAGTTAGAGATGATAGTATATGTTACCTGGCAACCACTAGGAACTTGGAAAGTTTTTATCTATGAACCAGCTATTAGCTGTCTATGGGATGGGATTTTTATGCATATTGGAAAGTGATTGACATCATGGCGAGTGGTCAGGAAACTGTGAAAGATATCCTGAGCTGGGGAGGGCATGAGGGTGTGGGGTTTTTTTTGGGGGGGCATTATTTTATAAAGGGGTTTGGCTGAGTCCAAAATTGGGGATTCAGAAGTAGAGAAAAGCAGCTAGGCTGAAGAATGAGAGCACTTTTTGTGGGGGGAACTGACTGGGTGATGGTTGGGATGGTCCGTGAGGTGGGAGTAAGGCGGAGGCCCAGGTACTGCCCAGCAGTCTGGACTGTGTACTTGGCAAGTGAGGCATGGGATCTGCAGGAGGACAGGGGAGAGGGGCAGCAGCTTAAGATACCATCAAGATAGCAGAGCACTTTGCTATTAAATATGGAATCTGGTTGAGATTGTGGCTGCCAGCCTGACCGAGGAAGTGGGGGCTGGCCTGTCCCTCCAGCCTTGCAGGAGGGCTGGCAAGGTTTACAGGCTAAGGCACTGGAGGAAGGAGGGTTTTGGAAGATGACTGTTGCCCAGGCCTTGAGAAGTAGGTCCCATCCCAGGAGGGGAATGGGGCACTGGGGAATCGCTAGGAGTGAACAAGAGAGCAATTTAAGGGAGAGCTGCCATGTAGGAATGAAAAGGCTGGCTGTCAACTCCCACTGTCAATACTGAAAATTTAACCGTAGGTCCCAAGAATGTTGACAAAGAGGAGCATGCGGCCCCCACATGCGGACACTTACTCTTGGCCAGAAGAGAGACCCTGGGCACTTGCGTGACAGGCTGTGGGTGCAAGATCCGCAGGTGCCGTCAGTCTCCATCTGGAACAGGCCCCATTAGGTCAGTAAGGCAGGGCATGGGAGTGGATGGCCCCAAATCATTTCCAGGTGGTGACAGTCCAGTTTCTGTGGCCAAATCTAGTGATATCCCTGCCTTAAGAGTAGTTGTTCAGACCACCAGTTCCTTGTTATGGTTTATATCTAGATGTCCCCCCAAGACCCTTATGTGCTCGTAGGTGGCACTTTGGGAAAGTGATTGGATGGGGGCGCGGTACTGCTGACTTGCTGTTAGAAGTGGGCATGTCTGGAGGAGTGGCCTGAAAGGACTCATCTCCCTGCCCAGCTCCTTCCTTCACTTTCTCTGCTTCTGGTCCACCATACCCTTCTGCGAAGGCTTCCTGCCTTGGAGCCAGCCAACTGTGACTTGAAACGAGAACCTAAATAAACCTCTCTGCTCCCTCAAATTGTGGTTGTTAAGTATGGGGTCTCAGTAATGAGGGAATAACTAAGGTGTACCTTTGTTCTTTTAATTTTTTTGCCTTTTCTTACATATATCAGCTGTTCCTTATCTTTTTATTTGTCTTCACTGGGAAGTTAGATCCAAACAACCTACCTTCCTATCAGTGAAAGAAAAGCCCTCTGTCAACTTTTACAATGACTTTTCAACTTATCCTTGTTTTCCTAAGATACATACTAGGTTACATAGCAATGCCTGACCAGTGAACACAGTGGCTATGATTACAAGTTTTACTTCTCTACAGTCTTTTAGAATAGTGATCAAAACAGCAAACACTTAAATTCAGTAGTACATATAAGTACGAGAAAAAAATTCACCCAAAATCTACCTAGAAATGTACATTACTCTAGAAATTTACCGTCTGTGTAGTAAAATACTAGATTAAAATACAGTGGGATCCTGGTTCATGATGCTTTTGTTTATAACCAGAAGCATTTGGCAAAATTTTGTTGTTCGTAAGCTCTGCATTGGGTGACAAATACAAACAACCATGGGCACCTTTTCTAAAATCACAGGACAAATTAAGTTCATGAACTGTGTATTTAATTATATAATATTATTTTAAATTAAACTAAGATGGAGGCTGGGATGTAACTCAGTGGCACAGTGCCTGCCTGGCAAGCGTGAGGTCCTGAGTTTAATTCTTGGTACCAAACAAAACAAGCTAAGGGGATGAAACTATGACTGATTAACAGTATTTCCCAAGTCCTTGTAGGCTTGAGAAGTTCATTATTACCTTTGTACTAATTTCAAACAATTTAGCTGAGCACTAAAATTTAGTTTGGTTTTCAACATCACTATTTCTTTATGTTGTCATTGTTTTGAGACAGGGTCTTGCTATGCAGTTCAGGCTGGCCTTAAACCCACTATGGAGGCAATCCTCCTGACTCAGCCTAACAAGTGCTGGGATTACAGGCATACATCATCTCACCCGGTTCAACATTACTGTTTTCCAACATGAGGTTTTTTGATATTTTTTTGTAGGGATTTTTTGTTTGCATTTCAAAATACAGCATTTTAATTTATTTCCCTCTGTAGACTTTGGTTTTAATCAGTAAGATTTGTCCAGCATACCTGTAATCCCAGCATGTGGGAGGCTGAAGCAGGACTGCCAGGAGCATAGGGGTCCCCATTCCTTTAGTTTTTACTGTTATCTGTCCATTGAGTTTATAGCTGAATAACTTCATTTATTTGAGGCAGTCTCACTACATAGGTAGGTTAGCCTTGAATTCACGGCAATCCTCCCGCCTCAGCCTTCCAAATGCTAGGATTACAAGAGTATGCCACTATGCCCACACCTGGCTATTATCTTCTAATTAAACATTTTGTTTTTCTTTTGCATCTATTACAGTTCTGCATCCATCATGGTATGCCTTTTACGTACTCTAATATGCCGTTGCCACATAATTCTGCTGACTGATTTGATTTTCAAGTCTCTACCTTTTTTCTATTCATCACTTTGTTGTCCAAGATTATGTTCCATTTAAATTGAATCTTTGGCCTTCATTACACACTTGTTTCATTTTGGTATATTATGTTGCTTTTCACTTAGAATGATAAACTTCATCCAAATCCTTGTTTGCCTGACAAATGGAGGGTTGACTATCCATTTTATAAATAGAAAATGTTAAAGGCTCGCCTAAAAAAGCACAGTAATTTTGCAATAGATTGGATGTCTCTTCCACCCTTGTTAAAAGCACAACTATGATAGTTATATATTAGGAATTAAGGAAAGGAGTTTCATTATGTTAAGGAACAGTTGTTTCTACTGTGGTTTATCTGCCATAGTTCACAGAAAACAGAACCAAAAGAAAATACCAAACCTATCCAACCTCTTCTCCCCATGTCATCCCATTAGCTAACACAGCTATATTCATACCACAAGACAAGTGGGTCATTCATTCACTTGTGGCTGTATTAGAAGTTGATTAGAAGTTGATGCTGGAGGGTTTGCTGATGAGCTTGCTTACCTTCAAATGCTGGACTCCATTTTCAGCTCTGACAATCCCACTCTACCCAAGTTCATCATCTTCACAATGTTAAGCACAGACTTAGCATCTGAGCAGTAGTTCTGCTCAATCAAAATAAGTAAAAACATCCATCTAAAAAAACCCCAACTTTGTACACAAATGGTCATAGCAGCATCGAGTTCCTAACAGCCAAATGAAGGACAGAACCTAGATGCCGATCACCTGACGAATAGATAAACAAATGTAGCATAACATATAATAGGATAATTTGGGTCATAAGCAATAAACATGCTACATTTTATATATATATGAATGAAAACATTATGTGAAGAAAAGCCACCTACTGTATGATTCCACTTGTATGAAATATCCAGAGGAGGCAAAAACACAGATATGGAAAGCAAACTTGCATTAGCAGGGGCTGGGGACAGAGGGGTGGGAAATGACTGCTGGTGAGTTTCTTTTTAGGATAATGAAATACTCTAGAACTACATGATGATGATGGTCGTGCAACTCTATACTAAAAACCAATGAATTATATATTTTTAAAGGGTGGATTGTAAGCTATGCAAATTATATCTTGATGCTTGTTTTAAAAAAGTCTGTCAAATGATTTTTAATACCAATTCCAAATAAGCAAAAAAAAGTATACTTAGCTAAAAAGAATCTGAAAATGTTGATATGATGCATATACATGCTTACAACAGTTTTATTTCATACTCTGGTCACTAATGGATTAAGCTACTTTATCCTTACCTGGTACACATGATAATCATAGGGCAGTTATGGTCTGTAAAGGATTACTATAAGCTGAAATTTAAAAAAAAAATTTGTTCTCAGCAGTATGAAAATAAAAACATATAAGGAACATCCACGCATGACACCAGGCCTAACAAAGTTAATACCAGTGATAATGTGTTAGACAAAGATTTAACTGAAAGTTAAACACTAGAAATTTAAACTGATGTTTTAAATTAAATTTTACAGCACATAGGTTCCCAGAACAAAAACAGAATCTCCTATGTTCTAGTCCAGTCTTCTCTCCATTTAGGCACTCTTTCTGGCATTTTTACGGGGAGCTGAGTTGCCCACGAGGGCTCCCAGGTGAGAAAATGGCCTCTCTAGCCCCAGCAGTTCTGCTCCAGTCACCAGGCCCAGCACTATGGGATTTCTGTAAGCCAGAAGGTTTCACTCCAGCCATTCCTTCTGTCACTGCCACTCTGTGTGCGTGCTTCCCAGAGTGTGAATGGAGAGCCATATTCTATTGTCTGCACCACTCCAGACCACGCTGCTGCATGCCTACTCAGGGCTTAAACGGTAAGAGAATATCTGCTTTCTTGTATGTATTCACATGAGAATAGAAGAAGACAGCAGTTAGTTTTCAAGGTCTTTGGCTAAAGTTTCACGGATGAACTGTAGAGTACGCTGGTACAAAAAGGCATCCTTTTTCTTTGGCTTACAAATGTTCAAATGGTTAACATCCACGGGAATTAGATCTCCAATGCCTAAATCTAAAGAAAACAAAAGTGTCAGTACATGTCAATACATCTAAAAATAAAGGCTTCCCCTCGTCAGGACTGAAAGAAGTCAAATGGGTAGTTCTTGATGCTAGCTTGGTTGTGATAAACCCCGTAAGATAAAGGGAAGTAAAAAGAAAATGTGTTAAGTATATGTATCAACTCCCCACAATAAATGTAATCATGTACTGCAAACATGTACTAATAAAAATTTAAATTTTTAAAAAGGGCTCACGCAATCAAGCAGAGGAAGTGGCCACGTAGTGGGAAAGCATTTCAGGTACTGAAATGTATGGGGTGGCTACAATGCAGAGTAATATAGGAGGAGCCTATAAAGAAGTAAGGTTTGAGACTACTCTCCAGGGGCCTCTTAAGTTTTTACTTGTAATACTTACACTAGTAGGTATTACCCATTTCCTTCCACTCAGGATCATGAAGAAGCTGTAGTTTTAACACTAGTATTTTAACCCGCTTTGGGGTGTTTCCTGCTTAAATAGATTTTCCATTCACTAAAGCTTCTATGCCTTTATATCCTGCATTTACTAAACCTTTTAAATTAACAGATTTTAAAAAAATGTTTCTACATGCAGCTACCTGTTGAGTGGCCCCTCTTAATCTAGCTGACAGAGAGGCTGGTATGACCTAAAGTGGACAGGTTACTGTTGACACCTTATTTAGAGGTAGGCCGCTAACCTTTGTTGTCTAATCAGTTAAATAGAGAAGGGAAGTTGGTAATGCCAAAGCTGTATGTTTTCAGAGAAGTTTTAATCTGTGGTTAAAAAGAATAATGGAATTAGGTTTTACATCTTTGTTATTTCCTAAAACAGAAACTGGATATAAAATGTTATGATTAAATGTGAGGTCCTGCTCACTAGGCATCTAATGGCCAGGAACTTTCAAAAATTTTACCTGCTGATTCCTCAGGTACCACATGGAGTCTGATCATGCTGCCAATACAGGTTGGCTGTGTCTCTACAAAATTCAGCACCTGGAACTTTTTGTCTTTAGCAAACTCCAGAAAGTCATCCTGTAGTGTTTTAAGTGCAGGAGAATCTATAAAGTTAGAAAAAGACTGTGACAAGTTCTGTTTACCTAGTTTAAAATAAAATGCATTAATTTTTCAAATTTAGAGAGGCCATCAGGATTCTAATTCAAGATCATGGTCTGAGAAGCCATTGTATGATTTCAAATAAGGAGCTAAAGCCCCCTTGAAACTGAGAGGACATAGATAGTGGGGGAATAAAGGTTTCACCACACTACTGGCGGACAGGAAGTAGAGTCTAGGATATTCAGTGTGAAACTACAGAAGGCCTCTGGTTTCCCATGAACATGGCCTGTCCTTTCTAGCCTCTTGTCCTCAAATATGAAACGGCAGCCAAGAGAAGCACCACCAGGTATTAAAGGAAGCCCACAACCGCAAAGATATTAGATGAGCCAGGCAGAAAAGTCAACCCAAACAGAAGAAACAAAGCCAAAGAATGAAACAAAGGGTTTCTTTTGTGGTTCTTGAACCAGGTTCTCGCAAACACTAGGTAAGCTTTCTATCACTGAGGTCCACCCCTAGCCCTTTTAATTTTAGTTTGAAATAGGGTCTGCCCGAGTTGCCGAAGCTGGCCTCAAACTTGCCATCCTCCTGTCCCCGCCTCCTGAGTGGCTGATTATGCCACACTTGGCTCAAAGGAACTTTAAAAAATCTTCTAATTAGTATATTAAGAATGATCTGAATCGATTCCCGGTATCAAAAAAATGATCTGCTGAAAAGAAATAGAAGCAATGCGCAAGAAGAGGATAATATGAATAAAGAACCAGAGAAGAAAACAAATCAAAGCCAAGACAGCTGAAAAGAGGCGACCTGCATGTAATTCTGCCACAGAGAAGAACCAGGGCAAGAAAGGCAAATCTGTATTTCAAGGAAAATGTTTGAGCAGACCTCTGAAATCCGCAAGGCAGCACGGAGAGAAAAAAAGGCAACCTAGAAAAAAGAACAAAGCACCCAGCAACTTCAGCTGGCTCCCTGGCTGAAGGGACGCTCGCACTGACGGGAGGAGGTAAATGAGAACGTTCCCCAGCCCTAACTGTACCAGCAGACCCGCAGTCCCAACCGCAGGCAGTTGGGCTGCTGCATGCCTCACTGGCCAGAAGATGGCTCCTCCCATATCTTGAAGCTTCAGGATCAGCAGCTGCCACTGTCACAGACCAAGTGCTACCTGTGCTTGCCCCATGAGAGCCAGCCCATGGAGTTTTAATAACATGCCTCCTACATGACCAGTGAGTAATTGAAAAAAAATTTACTTTAAAATCCCAGAAGAAAATTAAGATGACAGTATCACAACATGCAAAATTTGTAGGATCCAACAAAATAGGGAAAGGGAAGTTTACAACAATAAATGCATATATCAAAATACAGAAAAGAGCTCAAGTAAACAACAGTGCACTTCAAGAACTTAGAAGAGCAAGAACAAACCAAACCCCCAGTGAAATAATCAGGAGCAGACAATAAATCAGAACAAGGAAATGATACAAAGAATGGATAAATATTTCTTGATTTAGCTAGATTAATGAAGAAAACAGAAGAACCAAATAAAATCGGATGAAAAAGGAGACATTAAAATTAAATTATCAAAGAATTTTAAAAGATCGTAAGAAATGTTACGAAAAACTCCTGAATACAATCTACCAAAACTGAATGAGAAGAAAAATTTAAACAGACCAATAATAAAAATGAAGCAGTAAAAAAAAAGTTCCACCTAAAAGAAAAAGTACAAGACCTAATGGCCTTATTGCTGAATTGTATGAAACATTTAAAGATACAATTCCAATTCTTAAACTACTATGAAAAACTGAAATGACAGAAACTCTGCCAAATGTTTTACAAGGTCAGCATTACCCTGATACTCGCCCCAAAGATACAACAAACCATAGACCCAAATTCCTGATGAATATGGATGCGAAAATTCTCAAAATACTAGCGAACCAAATTCAATAGTAAAAAGATCATACATATACTACAGTCAAGTAGGATTTATCCCAGTGATGCAAGGATGTTTCAACATACATGAGTCAATAAATATGACACATCAACAGAATGAAGGACAAAAATATATTTTAATGTGGGAAAAGCATTCAGTAAGACTCAGTATAAAAACTCAACAAATTATGCATACTTCAGACTATATATGACAAATCACAGCCAGTATCGCACTGAATACAGAAAAGCTAAAAGTGATCCTCTAAGATCATGACTTTCACTGCTGTTATTTAACATAGCATAGGATGTCTAAGCAATAACAATTAGGCAAGAGAAAGGAACACAGGATATCCAAAATGGAAAAGAAGAAACAGTATTCATGTTTGTAGATGACATGATTTTATAAACAGAAAACCAAATGGTCAAAAGCATCATAAAAATTAACAATTTGTAGGATACAAAATCAACATACAAAGACTATACTTCTATATACTAATAGTGAATTTGACAAAAAGACAATTTCACTCATAATAGCTACAAAAATTCAAGAATAAATTTAACCAAGAAAATGAAGGATTTCTACAATGAAAATTATAAAGAACTGATGAAAGAAATTATAGGGAACACAAGAAAATGGAAAGATACTTCCATGTTCATGGATCAGAAGAATTATTAAAAGCACCATACTATCTCACAGTGATCTATAGAATCAATGCAATTCTCATCAAAATACCAATGACTTTCTTCAAAGTACAAAAAACAGCCCTAAAATTTATATGCAATGACTGAAGACCTCCTGAGAGGGGAAAAAAAAGCAGAAGGCCTCATAATACATGACATTAAAATTA
Source organism: Cuniculus paca (assembly GCA_004365215.1). Classification (NCBI taxonomy): domain Eukaryota; kingdom Metazoa; phylum Chordata; class Mammalia; order Rodentia; family Cuniculidae; genus Cuniculus; species Cuniculus paca. Next base: position 24,438 of record RJWT010004754.1, read on the forward strand.
AAATATAATACAAAGTTATAGTAACCAAAACATCATGATACTATCAAAATAGACACACAGAACAATGCAACAGAGTAGGGAAGCTAGAAATTAACCCACATTCATATGGTCAACTTATTTTTAACAAAGACGCCAAGAACATACACTGCAGAAAAAGCACAGTCTTAACTAGTGCATACAAAGTGCATGTGTGTATGTGCAGAAAAGAGAGGGGAGCAGAGGAAGGAAACTAGGTCCCTTTCTCTCACTGTACACAAAAATCAACTCTAAACTGATCAAAGACCTAAATGTGCAAAACTAAAAAAAATTACTATTAGAAAACATAGGTGAAACACTTCAAGACACCAGCATAGGCTATGTTTTTTCATATAGGATCCTAAAAGCAACAAATGTAAAAACAGACAAGTGGAATTATATTATCATGTACTGAAAAGCTTCTACAAAGCAAAAGAAATAACAGAATTAAGAGATAATCTACAAAATGGGAGAAATCTGCCAATTATTATGACTAGCAGTATGCAGAATTTATTAAGAGCTCAGGAAGCTGAACATTAAAAAGCCAAATAATCCAATTTTAAATTAGGCTACAGAACTGATGCTTCTCAAAAGAAAACATACTAATGGCCAACAAGTATGAAAAGATGTTCATTCTCACTAAACATGAGGGAAATGCCCATCAAAACCATGAGATATCACCTCACCAGTTAGCATGGTAATCATCAAGGAGGCAAAAAATAATGAGTACCAGTGAGGATGCAGAAAAAGAGAAACCTTTATATACTTTGGTAGAAATGTAAATTAGTATAGCCATTATAGAAAACAGTAGAGATTCTTCAGAAAACTAAAGAAAGTACCATATGATTCAGCAATTCCATAATATTGTACTAAAAAGATATCTGCACCCCCATCTTTATTGCAGCAGTATTGATTGATTCCTATCAGTGGATGAATGGATAAAGACATGTGGTATATACACACGAATATTTCTGAGCCATAGGAAAAGAATGAAATCCTGTCATTTGCAGCAACATAGATAAAACTGGAGATTATTAAGTGAAATAAGCCATACTGAGAGATAAATACCATATATTCTTATTCATTTGTAAAAAGTCAGTTTCACAGAAGAACAGAATAGAATTAGAGCCTGGGAAGGATGGAGCATGGGAGAAATAAAAAGAATTTCAGTAAGTGGCACAGGCACCAATGATGAGGAATTAGTTCTGGTTTCTCTATAACTATTAGTTAAAATAACCTATATTTTAAAATGACTAGAAAAGCACAAAATTCCCAGTGCATATAAATGATTGAAGAGATGGAAATGCTTATTACTGTATTAGACCCTGCATGTGTATATATCAAATTACAACAATGTCTCCCATAAAGATGTACAAATATTATATCTCAAGGAAAAAAATACAATTCAAAATACACTTTAAGTTGAATTCCACAGTGCTGAGAAAGACAAACTTCAAAAAGCAGAACAAAGAGAAAATATGAGCTAAGAAACAACTGGTATGTTAGGCTCAATCCAAGGAGTCTAAATTCTAATCAATAGGTGTTCCATGGAAAAAATACTTACTGATCAGCCACTTCATCTGTTTTGTAGTACTTTATAATATGCTAAAAATCTTGAAAGTTTGTGTTTTCACAGTTGATGATTTTCCAAATTTATGGAAAACAATATACTAATAATTTGGAATAATACTTAAAGCAAAACATTATGTATAGCTTTTTTAAGTGCTTAAGATAATACTAACCTTGTGGTCATACTTAAGTAAACGCTGACTTAAGAACAAAAAAAGAAGGTATCAAAGAATAAAGGTCCAAATCAGAAATTTTCCATGAATAGTTTAAATAGTCGTATGAGTAACAAAATGAGATAAACTCAAACTGGTTTTCTCTTCCTATATAATTATTATTAATATAGCCCAATTTCTTGTGTGACAGAAAGAATTACCTTTACTGAGTTCTTTCACTTCCAAAGAGGGAAAGAGAAGATAACGAATATTGACAGAGTATTCAGCTAAACGTGATCCATGATGAGGGACACTGTAAAAAATTATTCCTCTGGTATTCTTTGTAACGGTACTCATTTCTGGCTTCTTGGAGGCTTCCAACAGCATCTTTTTGACAAGAAGACCTAGCCACAGAGAAGAAAGAATAATGGTGTATAAGCCATCTTCTTCCCCTCTATTTTTCTTTTTGAAAAGGCAAAACAAGAAACATACATTATTTTAAAACCAGTTAAACAATAATTCTCTGTACTACAAAAAACAGGTCCTTAAAATGTTAACACTTACTAACATCTCTGATCCCCTAGAATTCATAGTACAAGCCTACCAACAAGGTAAGACTAGAAACTTGTCTGCAGGGCAGGACAGATTTTTCCATCACAGAATCCACTATCTCTCTGAAGGGACATCAGCCCCATCTGAGCTGAGTGTCCCGTCACTGAGGTAACTGCAGCTCCCCACCCTGCCACATAGCCTGCACCCAGGAGAACACAAAGATGCAAAGTTATAGTCCCATCAAGGACACAGCTGCTGCTGTGGAAAAGGCACCCAGGAAGGCATCTTTTTCTCTATCATCCTACCCAAGCAGTATGTCCAAAGAGCACAAAGATGGTGACCATAGATCTTTGAGGTTGTGAAGGGCTACAGCCACCTTCCTTTTAACAAAAAGGTGACCTGGGGTCAGTCATCTTTTATCTGAGTATTTCATCACATAAAAGTAGGCTGGGGGCTGTAGAAAGGGCATCTTCAAGGTAGATGGGAAAAACAGCTGGGTTGGGGGAGACTGGGCAGGTGAGCAGCACGGGCAGCAAAGCAACCTGGAGTCTGCAATGGTGAGGGAGAACAGGGAGGGTGAAAGGAGAGGCCTAGGGCTACTCAGGAATGCTGGTTTATCAAGTCCAACTTGTAAACATCCTTTAGTGCGAGTCTAATTGCCAGAACATGAAAAAGCATCAAGTTGTCAAACCCTGCCCTCTTGCACGGTTTGTACTAGCTGTCCTGCTTCTAGAAAAACCAACAGCAGGGAAGGAGAGCAGCAATGTTAAAATAGGTGTGAGGTGGAGGTTGCTGCAAGTAAGTAAAATAGAGAAAAGGAAATTCAAGTAAGCCCCACTGGTGACAACCTCACAATGGTCATTCTGCAAAGACGAAACTGTCCTTACCTCCCATGCTATGTGATATCCAAATTATTGGCCTATCCCCAACACCAGCAGCTCTGAGCTTCCTAAGAAGTTCGTTGCTTCTGAATGCAATGGACTTTCTGAACAAAACGAAAACAGCAAGCATGATAACAGGCACAATCCCCCAAATCTATCTGCTATCTAACTCTGCAAGTCAAGAATGCTATAGACTGTATTTTGGAGTGAAGGGTACCTCTACTTGCTCAGTTTTTGAAGTTGCTCATTCTCTTTCTGCAACTTATTAGCACTTGCATAATTAGGGCTACCTAAGTACAGAACAACCCATTCACGTACTAAAGACTACTGTTTTAGCATCAAATGTGTCTGACAATTTTTACAGGTCAAACGTGAGTCTTAGCACAGCTTCCCCTAGCACTCAGTGTGGTGTGAGTTCCAATTCCACTGTCTGACTATAAAAGTGTCTCTAGAGACTCTGTTGTCTCTTTTGTGCATTTTGGTTCTACTTGCATTCATACTACAAATATTAAGGCTTCATCCTTTTGGTTTATTATTTAGAAATATACTAAGAAACCATTCAAATCAGTGATTTCAAACCAGTTATTTTAAAACTAAAGGAGAACTTAAAAACTATCCGGTCTGATAGTTCCCAGGAGAAATGGGAGGGAGACCTGGATCCTGCTGCTTGCCCTGAGCATCTTCTCATGCACTTTTGCAGGTCCCATGCAGACAGCAGTATTTTAATAACACTGAGCAGACCTCCCTCGATCTGTACACGAAGGTTCCCACATGCATTAAACTATTTGTCTAAGACTAGTCAGTGAGTCAGAGGCAGGACTGGGCTACAATCAAGGCCCTACCCCCGGAAAACCAGGGCTCTTTCCTATTTACTCAGCCAGCACATGGGATATAAAAGAGACATAGGAGCCGAATTTACTCAGCATCTTTCCTCTTGCTTCCTTTTGCCAGTATGGTTGTGAACACAAAAGCAAAAAATACCACTTTTGCTTCTGGTAGAAATTATATACTGTTATGGAATCCATGATTCTTCATTATTGAGTTACAAAAGAACTAGGTTAGGAGCTCGATACTGATAATGTATCTAAGGTTTCTACTATTTCATTTTATTAGAAAACCCTGGTTGGGAGTACAGTTCAGTAGTATTACACTTGCATGGCCCTGAGACTCATCCCCAGCACTAAAAAAAAATTCTACCTATGGTATTAAAAGACAAAAATCAATTCCCATCTCAGAGGATCCTCTTGACCTGAGCCTTTCTTCATTGAATATCTCCTCTGAAGTTACCTTTCCATAGGGCACCTTGCTCTCCAGTCACTGAGGCTGGTATCATACTCCACAGATATAATTCGAAGAGCAGGACAGTCTTTTGCTAACCACGTCTAAGTAAAATGAAAGTTACGTAAGAACATACATGAATTTTAACCTCCTCAACTTACTTACTTTCGACTTACTTCCTATTAGCTGAACTTGTAACTAAATGCCTCATGCAATGAACAACTGATTAAAGATGACATTGAAATAAAGCCTAAAGGTGACTATACAAACAAGGATTCTATCTTCTTATATCTCTGGACAAAATAATATGAACATATCACCAGTATATTCTCAATATTAATGTGCTATAGCCCAAAGCCAGGCTTGTTTTAGAAGTCTAGATCCAATAGGCTTTTAAAAGCATTTAGTCAAAAGCTAAGACCTCAGAACAGACTGTGGGGTCCAACAGAGAACTCTGATACTGAGAATTCAAAGATAATGACAGTTACAGTTCATCTTTGGGACCCCTGATTTCATGCTCATCTTCACACTTCAGCATCACTACTTCTCTGCCTTTGTGAAGGTGAGCAAAAGGTAATTAAGGAAAGCCCTGGACACTATTCCCACCGATAGGCAGCATCGATCCAAAATAAGCTTTAGTTAAGTTTCATTCAATGAATTTATTCTAGAGTTGAGGCTCTTTGGAAAAAATAAGATAAAAGAAATGCAAAGTAAAATTACTTCAAAATCTTTCTAGTTTTAAGGACTGGGGATGCAGCTCAGCAGCACAAGCGCCTACCTGGCAAGCCCAAGATCCTGATTCCTAGTACTCAAAAAAAACAACAAAAAACAACAAAAAACCCACCAAAATCTTTCTAGTTTTATAGTATAAAGGTTATAAAATTGATTATTACATAATTATAGCTATATATTTTTTGTATTGTGCTTCAATGGAAGTGAGTTGTTATGCTCTTACCCGTTTTTAACTTACAGCATATTCTTTTAGAGGCTATACCCTAAATAGAAACTATACAACATAGGGTCACAAGCCCCACTGTTAATGTAACATACTACAGGTGTCCCTAAATCCCAGGAAGAGAAAAGGGACGAGTCACAAGGAGGTCGCAAGGACACTGGCACTTCAGTGCAGTGCCTGAGCAGCCAGGCGGAGCCGCTGCTCCTTACCTTGGGCCAGCACGTGGTGTACCTGTCTTCATCTTCCAAAGCCTTTTCAGTCAGAACCTGCTCAGTGTCCTGCTGGCGCCATGTTTTGAATGCTGCTCCCATAAGGCCATGAATAAAAAGGACATCGGCTTTAATGGGTTGACTAAGAGGAGAGAGAGTTTTAAAAAGAAGCAGAATAAACGCATTATTGCTATGTTAAGATTTTATAGATCATTCTATGGACGATGCTTTGGCAGGCTTATGTGACATAAAATAAGAATTGTGGCAAGTTTTAAAGCACAGGGTTGCTGAAGAATCCTTTAAGGACTTTGGACAAAGAAATACATGGAGCACCACACTCACTGCGCTCTCTATAAAGAGGGAGCTGTGTCTAGCATATCAGCCACAAGTGACTACAGTGAGCTCAGTGACTTATCAAGTGACAGGCACCATCATCAGATTACCCTCTGAACAAGTTCATAAGAATATTCTAAAAATCAAAGCATGGACAACCAGATAATATGTTGATACAGTTTCAAAGTCAGTATACATGAAATTTCAAAATTTTATTAAAATATTTATCAGAAATAGAGTAAATGAGACGTTAGGCTAATATATTCTTTCTTTGGAGATATTAAAAATGATAATGCATTAGTTACAAACTATAGTATACATGCACTCATGAAATGCACCACCCAGCATATATTTTATTTACAAATTGAAACTGAACAGGCCATCCATTTCAAATTTAAATTTTTTTTTTTTTGCTATTTCTTGAAATTGTTTCCTGCTTTAAAGCTGGAAATGAACATACAAGAACTATGTACTTTTTTCACTGCCATCCTTCCTATACTTACTGCCTCAGCAACGACACAACTGGAAATGGTAACCAGCAATAACTTTAAGAGGAACAAGAGTCTAACTTAGTATATTTTATTCCTTTCTACACATGTGTTGACTCTTCGCATAAACCTTCTCCATCCTGGAGCTCCAAGCCCTCACTGAAGTTCATCTGGCTGCCTACATCAATGAAGTCACATCCCCTTCCAATTCAGAGTGACTGCTGCAATCCAAATCAGTTACTAACTCAGATCTAGGTGAAAATGCCTTGAAACAAAGAAGATACACATTACAAAGTGTAAGTGCTACACGTCCTAACAGGTGAATGCAACCTCACTGACGTTTGGTTGTCTGCAGAGAACCCTGATGATTTACTTCTTGTGCCTTCAGACACCCTTTGGTTCTTCTGAGGTTATTATGGATAAATTGTTTCAGTATTAAGTATTTGATTTATGAATAAGGTATTGAACTTATCTAAATTACACAGAAGTATATTAAAACTTTAAGCCCTCTGGTTTTATGTGCCCAAAGAGAACAAGGCCAGTACTTTTTGCTCACCTTGTTCGGTGCTGGGGATGGAGTACATACACACCATCCTGGTATTTCTCTTGCACAGTTTCTCGGTCTAGGTTAGCCAGAGTTCTGGCAGCGTGTGAAGCCTCCATAATGTGCTGAGATTTCAATGCTTCTGCCATTATTGACACCCAGCCTAGTGAAAAGAAAAGATCTCCTAAAAACTAACACAGATCTGCCTCCGACTGTAGAGAGGATTCAAATGGATACAGTCTGTTGGAGAAAGGCAAACCTCAAGTGCTTGTCCTGGGTGGGGGAGCCTGACATGCTAGCTCCATTCTGCCCCAGGAGCCTGAGCCCCAGAGTACACCACCGTGGCATCCCCAACCACAGACTCCTTGAGGAATCTCACAGAAGGGAAGAGGGGTGCAAGAACCATTTTATCCATTCAGAAAATCTAATACAAATTGCAATTGTTGGAGGTGAGATCGCAAAAGGGAAGAAAGTACTGTGATGTTTTGCTTTTCGCAATAATTATAAAACCCAATGGGTTAATACTAGTAACTTCACCCTGATTTAAATCATATTAGCAGCCTTTGAATACAAACAAGTACACTATCTAAGGAATGTGTCTGATACAAAAAAAAAAGGTTATAAAATCTAAAGTTCAGGAAGAAAAAATTTTTACCAGTAGGTAAACACACAACTGTAATCCTAAGTAGAGGCTGAAGCAAGAGGACAATGAGTTCAAGGCCAGCCTGGCCTACAAAGTGAATTCAAGGCCAGCCTGAGTTATACAGCCCCAAAACAAGGAGGCAAACAGAAAAGGCATGGATAATACTATGTATGCTATGACTTAATTTATGTTTTTTGTTTTTTTAAAAAACATCATATACACTGTCTGGCATGGTGGCACATGCCTATAATCCCAATACATGGGAAGCTGAGGCAGGAGGATCACCATGAGTTTGAGGCCTGCATTGGCTACACAGGAAATAAAATAAAACAGGGTTAGCAGAGCAGAATTCAAACTGGAGTGTTGGGAGTAATGAGAGTTGACCAAAAAGAAAACACAGGTAACTATTTCAAAAGTTTAGCTATACAAAGGAGGAACGCTAGGTGTGGTGATGCTACATATCTATACTTCCAGCATTCTGGAAGGCTGAGGAAGGAG
>RJWT010004755.1:0-32539 GCA_004365215.1 Cuniculus paca
CCACTCGCAATCCCTGCCTTGCCACGTTACCACCGCTAGCTCCAGCAACCTCTGCTGCTCGTAAGGAAAGGACGCTTGTTCTGCTATCACTGCTGTCCAACCTGGTCGGGTTTTGGTGCTCAGGGGCATGGCAGTATAAATCCAATCAGCCTGAGGAGACACTGGCTTGTGCAACACAGGGACAGTGAGTGTGCTTTAATAACGACAGATGCTGTTCCTGAGTGCTCACTCTGTGCTGGGCACACATCTGATGATCACACAAACTGTAAAGCGGTGTGATTATTATCTCCATTGTATGCAGCAAGGAGGAAGGGACTCAGACCGGAGAAGTTAAGAAACTCACAGACTAATTGGTAGCAGATACAGGACACATCCCGACATGGCCCAACACCAGAAGTCGAGCCCCGGGCAATCATTCTGGGCAGTGTTTCTAGCTCCTTTTGTGTGAGAAGAATTTGTTTCCAGGTTGTAGGATGGAGTGCAAGGCTGGAATACTGGGCCCCAACATAGGGAAATGAGGCCACAAACCTAATGGCTTCATTGCCAGGAAAGCAAGTGTAGCCTCCAGTTCTGAGAGATGACAAGGTGGAAGGGAGTGTCGGGAAACTGTTGAGGCTCACTGTGGAGCGGCTCCATGCCATCGGGTAGATATGGGTTCCCCAGCAGCATATCTTCCATCCTTTTTTCCTTTCCTGTCTCTCCCCATCTCTCTGTAACTTAAGATTGAACCTAAGGCTTTCACACTGAGCTGCATCTCAAACCCATTTTTAAATTTTTAATTTTGAGGCAGGTTCTTGTTAAATTGCTCAGGCTAGGCCTGAACTTGTGATTCTCCTACCTCTGACTGCTACAATTAAAGGTGTGCACCACCCGTGCTTGACCTCCCATCCTTTCTTCAAAGTAACTTGAACAACCTGAACATTTCACATGAAATCTCTAAACACAAAGGAGGAGGGAGAGAGGGAGGACGAAGAGGAAGAGGAAGAAGGAGTAGGAAGAAGGAGGAGAAGGAAGAGGAGGAGGAGGATGAAGAGGAGGAGGAGGATGAAGAGGAGGAGGAGGAGGAAATCAACATTGTGCTCATTATGCAGGCCCAAGAAAATATATCTGGAGGCTTATTGTGACTCTGTTACTTTATGAATGCACTTTTCACACAGATTGCTGCCATTATATATTCAGTGGCATTGTTCCTCCATTTCACATGTGGATAAATTGAGACTTTGTACATTGCTATTTACGAGTAATAAACAGAAATTATTATGAGGAAGCTTGAAAACAGCATCTTCCCCTATGTGCATCCCACACCTCTGCTTACATATGTCCTTTGTCCAGGGCTGGAAAGCTCACTCCTATGACACCACCTTAATCATTCTGAACCACCTCTAGTCTTGGGAACATCTCCTGTCCATCCTACCGTGGAATTGCTCAGTTCTCCTTGGCTGCCAGCAGTGAGCACAGCAGGGTTCTAAGCCAAGCTTCACCAAACATTTCCAAGGCAGGAAGCTCAGTGGCCGGTACTTAACACACATTTTGTTCACTTAAAAAAGCACGGCACATTAGTCTTCCCTACACTCATCTGCAGCTGACATTCTGGGAGGCCAAGCAACATCCCCAAAGTCAAAGTTATGATGAGATAGGGAGGGAATTCTGAAAAAGGTCTGCTCAGTTTCATTTCCTGCTCATCCATCTGTCTGTCCACCCATCATTCCAACAAATATTTATTGAAAATCTTTCCAACAAATATTTATTGAGAATCTACTATGTGCCAGGCAATGCTCTGGACACTGAAGGATGCAACTTGCCCTTCTACCACACCATTTCCCAACATCTTTTTGAGTCAAAAATTCTGAGGCTCAAACAAGAGACATGATGGTAGTCATTGCTGATTTCCTGTTGTCTTGCTTTGAAGTCCTATATTGCTTGCATTATTCTGTTCTGATCTGCTTTGCTCTGTTCTACTATTTTGTTTTGTTCTGTTTTATTCTCTTTAAAAATAAATAAACAAATAAAAATTCTGAGGCTCCTTCCTCTGATTGTTATGTGTTCAGCTTCCAGATCATTCTCCTTCCCTGACTTGTTGGAGAGAACCCAAAATGGAAGGTGATATTAAAGCAAAGACTGGACAAGCATGCAGCTGGGAGTGACTCCTCCCTGACTTAGCAATCTCTCTTTTTATTGATGGAGGCTATGCTCATATCGGTTTTTCTGGCTGCCTTCCCACAAGCAACTTTTCAACCGAAACCGTGAAAATTGTTTTCACAGCTGCTGCTACTAAACCATGTCTGTTCTTGGATATTGGGTTTGAAGACCTGAGAAAAATGAATCTACCACTAATATCTATATAGCCAATTTTAACATTACATAAATATTTTAAAATTTATGTTATTATTTGCATTTTCCAGTAGGAAATTTTAAAGCCAAGAGAAGTTAAGTGACTTGTCCACAATTGTCCAGCCTATGAGTTGTGGAGCTGGAATACAAGCTCATGACCATCGGACTCTGTTTCATACATGCTAAATTTTCTTTCCTTTGAACAGGACTATCCCTTTGGACTGTCTTTGATCCAGTGTCCTGGTGACACTTTCCGCTTTTCTTAGCACAAAGAATGATCCGTCTAAGTCATCTGTAATTCCCGAGCATATCAGTGCTGAGCACAGCAAACACCATTGACTACCTAACCGGGCTTGTGGCAGAGAATAAACAGAGTGACAGCCCCAACAATAACAAGTGAGAGACCCAGGGAGCAGATTGCAGCTGTCTTGCAAGCCAAGAACTGCTGCTCAACAGAGGACCACCTTACAATGTTCACCTAGCCTGGCAGGATGTCGCTGTGGCCCAGCACGGACCTGTCTGGAGATCCCATCAGTGTGTTTGAATGTGATGGTCTCAGGCCCCCTGACCCACCACAGGTGACACATATGCATAGCAAGAGACACCAAACAGTAACTATCATCACATCCCCCAATCTTGACTTCCAACCTCCAGGCTCTCCTCTCCAGCCAGTCTCTGTCCTGAGTGTTATCCATCACGGTACTCTGCTTTAGAACTTCCCTCGATGCACATCACCCACAGGGGAAACCTGTCCTCACTCCACACTGCCAGAGGCTCCCTGGAGTTGGCACCTGTCAATCTCAAATCATCTTCAGCATCGAGCCTACTCTGTGACCGTAGTGCTACCAAGAAGGTCAGCTGCAAGAAATTCTGCTCCTAAAAGATGGTTTCAGTATCCTGAGAAGTCAGGACACCTAGGAAATGCTTCCAACAGTTTGATGATCTTGAAAAATCACAATAAGCATTAGCATGTTGCACATGATCCAAAAGTTCTGTTACAGAGTGATCTCTTTCATTTAAAGCCTAAATTTCTTATTTTGATACAGAATTCCTTGTCTAAATCATACCCATTAATATCCCAAGGGAAAGACTTTGGATGACTCAGCAATGTCACTAACTTTTGTCTGTTTCTTTTATGCCTTTAGGGTAGTGCTTGATGGAGTAGCCTCCCACAAGCATGATCTTCATCTACCTACAAAACTTATTGATGTTTCAAAGCCTGGCTCACCCTATAGCTCCTTTTAAAAATCCCAGCCTTGATTTTATTCTTGCCTCATTGATAGTACTGACCACAGGACTTGCTATAAGCTGGTCTTTCTAGCTTGACTGTGAGTCCCCTGAGGATAGCAACCTGGCCTAATTCTTCTCCAGAAACATCAAGCATATGCCACAGGTCCTGGAACATTGGTCCCCAGTCACAGTGATGGGATATAATGAGTCCATGAAGCAGCAAAAAAAAAAATATAATAATAAAATAAAATAAATGAGCCCCTATGCAGGTTGGGGATGCACAGGATCCTGCCACAGGAGCCTATGAGCAAAGCCACTTATATAAGGCAATAGCTGCCATGCTCAGAGAGAGTCAACGGTCACTTCGAGAAGATTCAAAATAGATGCCATCCTGCGACATCACTCGATGTTGCTAGGAAACAGCTAGTTTGCTACAAGGCAGGTTGATTAACATTTTAAGGAAGACACAAACCAAGAAATCACTGTATTTTTTCACTCTGGCCCTGTGAGTTAGCCATTAGCACAGATGCATCCCTTCCTTTTCAAGCTTTGGGAGAAAAACGAAGTTTGAAATCAGGATTGAGCAGCACATCTAGACATGGGCATGCCTGTGTAAGCACTGAGGCCAGAGAGGAACAGACTTAATTCCTGACGTCTGTTCCCCTAGTGTTTCACTTTGGGTCCTGTGCATGAGAGGAGTTAGGAGGACACAACCTGGTGAAACCTTGTGTCTAGAAAGAAAGAGTTCTAAGTGCTTGGAAAGAACTGGCTAATTGTATGCTTGTAAGTTATTACTACAAGGCACTGAGGAGCCCAGAGAGCTCTCATTTTTTTTCTAATACTTTGAACAAATTACTTAATCTTTGTAATCTCATTACTTCCATCAATAGAATAGGGATTATAATGCTCCCTTGATAATATTATTATGAAGACGCAGTAAGTTAAGGTATGTAAAGATCCAGGCCCAATAGGGATGCAACATATTTGAGATTCTCTTCACCCTTCTGCCCTCTCTCTCTGGAACCAGTGGGCAGAAGAGACAGCCAGGGACATGCCTGTCACTCCTGCTGGCTGTCTGCCCAGGAGGCTCCCAGTTGCTGGGCTTGGCCAGTGAGCACAGTGGTGCTTGCTCAGTTGTGCCCAGCAGGATGAGACAAACTGTAACTGCCAAGGGCGTAACCTACCCCTACTCAGGGACACGGCATGGGGCCACTTTGAGAAATCCATATTCAAGGCACGGTTTCCGTAGGCCCCAGGGAAAGCTGACAGATTAGGGAACAAGGAGGTGACCAACCATTCCTGTTAAAACAACTGGCCTAAAGTCAACCAGGCCAGTCATTGCAATGGTGCATCTTGTCAGTACCTGCTGGTGGCTCTCACATCTCACATCTATGCAGCATCTTGCAATTTACCAGGGCCTTCTGGAAACAGTAGTCATTTAAAAACCCTTACCATGTGCAGAAAACAACCTGTTAGATACTTAGAAAACAAAACAAAACAGAACACATAACTGGTTGGGGCAGCTTAGGAGGGGAAGGTGTATTGCAGATGTTTCATAATGAGTGCTGCCAACACTTTCTAAAAGAAAGTGTCCCATCTAGAGCCCAGCCCATCTGTCACCTGTGATGAGGTCTTGCTGTTTGTCCTACGGAGGTTCTAACCCTTGACAGTCCAGTGACTTGTGGTTCATCTGGTGAGGTTCGTCTTTTGAGGATTTGGAGTTGGGATAGGGGAACAGACATTCTGGTAGACAGCAGCAGGGGAAAACCAAAAGGGGGTTAGTGAGACTTGCAGGGTGCTGAAGAAGGTCCGTGAGGCCATGATGGGTCTTTGCAAGTTCAAACTTTGGCGATCCATAATCTATAGGAAAGCAGGAGGGAGAGGAGAGAAGAGTGGACCTCCAGAAAAGAGTAGAGAAGCAGGAAAGCGGCCACACAGATGCCACAGTGGCCGGCAGCACCTCATTTGGTGGTGGTGGGGGGATGTCCCACGAATCCTGCTATGTAACACAGTTCTTCTTTTGGACTCGCCCAAAGATCCCTGCTTCCTTGTCCTTCCTTGCTTTAGGCCATCGTTTCCCAGAGTCAGCATGAGTGGTTTATGTCCCATGCCATTCATGACCCTCCCCAGGACAGGAGCCAGGGACATGCCACCACCTGCACTTGGTGGACAAAACACCTGAGACCCAGGGAGGTACTGAGACTTGCTGGCTCTCACGGTTAGATCACGGTCCATCTGGCTCAAGTCTAGACAGACCTTCTCTCTTCATAAGACCTCCCAGCTTTTCAGATTATGAGAAATCCTCAACTATCCACTGAGCCTCAGAGGAGAAAAGAGACAGTGGCAGGCAGACAGACCTATTTGTAATGATCTGCTTCTCAACCATCTCATCCCTTGGAATGTGATGCCGAGCAGGAGGGACAGTGTCATCCTGTTTACTGCTGTGTCCTCACAGGCCAGAACGGGGTGTGCCCCAGAGCAGATGCTCAAAGATGTCTGTGGGATGAATGACTAAATCTATTAATCAGAGCCAGCACTTTCTGACCATAATGAGAACCAGCAGAGCTTGCATATACATCCTCACCCACAGACAGCAAGAAGGGCTGCTTCATTTGGGATTCCAGGTTCTCCTGAGCCACATTTTCACTTCCTCCTCCTTCAGGAATGGTTTGTAATTGACAGCTGCTCTCAGCTCTGGTTCAGCTCCCGGTCAGCACTGGGAAGTAATCCTAATCCTTGGAATGGGTGGCCTAACTACTACTCAGGTGGCAGAAGTCCAAATTCTTTCCACAGCATCTCCAGCAAGCGATCTTATTCCTCTGCCCTAATTTCCCAAGGGACCTGTGGTCTTCCTTTCATCCCCGCCAGGCAGCCCTGTGGGTGGAAAGTTCACGTAAACCAACTGTTACTCCTTCCTCCAGAGCCTCAGCTCTAGGCTTCAGGGCCTCACAGAAGCATGCACTGTCTCACATAGAGCAAGTCATAAAAAAATGTTCTGGGATGTGGCATAGGGAGCTGTGAACTCTAAACTTGGTGGATGATCTTGAGCCAGTCATTTGATATTCCTGAGGCCAAAAGACCTGAAGTCTTTGGATTTAAGGACATTCACTGATCCTGTTTCCTCAACTCTACAGGAAAACACTGTCTAGCTAGCAGTCACATCTGCTTGAGGACATCTGAATAGCCAAAGGAGTCCTATTCACAAGGTTGATGTGAGAGTCAGACCCACCCTGAGGATAGACTGAGCTCACACTGGGGCCACGGGCCTCAAAGCTGAGCCTTGAAGTTGGACATGAGCTGGGCTGGAAAACCCCACTCTACTCTCACAGCCACAGAGCTGGTTTTTTCCAGACTCCAACTCTAGGGTCAGGACAGCAGCAGGCCACACAGGGGAGAGTCAGAGGTTGCTGTCTTCTGACATCCCATTCCATGCCCCATGCGGAAAGGCCATCAGGCTCCGTGGATACGTGCTGCAGGTATCCCACACACATATTCTGTGAACCTCAGTTTCCTTATCTGTGGAGCAGGTGAGGATACCTGTTCCACCTCCATCAAGGTGTCATCATTGATCAAACTTGGGAATGGGTCAGAAAAGTCTTGGTAGAGTGAAAGGTGCGGTGCCTTTGAAAAGTATCATATCGCACAGCTTGAAATCACTACTGTATCTTTTTTCCTTAGGCCAAGGCCAAGGTCAGGGTGCCTGTGCAGAGCTGCAGGTGTAGTGCTGCTCCCTGTGCTTTTGTGTATTCCTTCTCCCTGGCGCTTGCATGTGCACAATTTTATGCCCATTTTTCAGACCAAAAAGCTGAGGTCCAGGAAGACTAAGCAACCTGATGGATCCCATGGTTGTCAAGTGATAGCTAGAACCCTAAGGAAAGAGGCACAGGGAGATAAGAAAAAGAAATGAAGAAGCCAAAAGAGAAAAATGGGAGGAGGCCAACCTCAAAACAGAAAGAGAAAAGAAAGGAGAGAGAAGAGAAGAGAGGAAGAAAAATAAGGAGGAAAAACAAAGAAAGAGAATAAACTGCTGTGTGTAAGGGATGGAAAGGGGATGCTCTGTGGATACTGACAAGCGGTGCCCACTGGGGGTGTAGGATGCACACGGAGAGACCCTTCAGGCCTGAGCAGGGGCCACAGGCAGCAGCATGAGGAGGTGAGAGGTCAGCAGAGGCTTTCAGCTGAGCTACAAAAACCTCTGCCCGGGTGGCAAAAAAAAAAAAAAAAAAAAATTAAAAGGGACTTCCTCAGGCTTTAGAAATTGCTGAAGTACAGAGGCCGCAATGGAAGATAAAGTGTCCTACAAAGGGAGCTCCAAATGGAATCAATTTCCCTGGGCTGACTTTTATGTCCTATTATAAGAAATTGAAAAATGATTTCTGCGGGAATGTCGCTTTGCCAGCCCACCTCTGCTGAAGGAATGGAGGAAGAAAGTGGCTACCCAGGCATTTATGGGCGTTGGGTCTGGTCCTCCATCCCTGTGGTCGGTCCTCTGCTCAGTGGCTCAGGAGCCTGGAGAGGTGGGGGTTTGGGCTGGGGATGGAAGGTCTCTTCTGTGAGAGTTTTGGAGCTGAGGGGAAGGCGTAAAATGGCGACAACTGTGACAGCCCCAGGGACCACCAGCTCTTGATGGCCAGACATACACAGGACCAGACTGCAACATGATACTCTTGAGGCTGGCTAGACTGGGCCAGCGTGGAATGCTAGGATTCTCTGTACCAGATGCCACACTGCTGAGGACTCTAGCAGCTGTTGCCATACCACGCGAGTTCACTCCCAGTGTCATCGCATAAAAGGCCTTTCCACCCGTCATTCCACCCCTACACTCATGCTCTCCCCTCACCACGAACTTCACACCTTGCCTCACACACAGGGAGCTTTCCTTCCAGGCCCTGGTGCTTTTGCTGTGTCTGCAGTGCCATCTCCTGCATGCCAACCTGACAAACTCCTACTTACTCTTCAGGAGCCAGCTGAAAGCCTCCTTAGGTAGCTGTCTCTGATCCCCATAATGACTCACCAGAAAATGCCTCTATCCCGATCCACAAAACCTTGAACTATGTTCCCTTACACAGTAGAAGGGACTGAGAGAAGGCTTTTGACATGGGGAGATTATCTAGGCAAGCCCACTATAATCACAAGCATTCTTAAAGATGGGGAAAGTAGGCTAGAGTTAGTAGCAGGACAAATGAATGAGAGATCAGAGGGAGTTAAGAGAGGACCACAAACCAAGGAGGTCTCTAGGCAGTGTCTAGGAGCTGACAGATGAAGAAATGAATTCTCTCTTTGGTGTTTCTGAAAGGAACAAGTCCTGCAAATATTTTTACCCCAGTGAGATTGATTTTGGACTTCTGAATTCTGGAACTATAAGAGAATAGATTCATAATATTTAAAGGTACTCAGTTTGTGATCACGTGTCACAGCAGCAATAAAAAGTGAATACACACAGACGGACTTCCTTCTCTCTCCCCTGGGCTCCCCGGAACTCCACACCCACACTGTAGCTTCACAGGACTCATTATTAAGTACCACGTACCAGTCCTATCCTAAGCACCCCACACATATCAATGCCCCTAATCTTACCACAGTGCTGCTGGGCAGGAACTGTTACTCCATTTTACAGCTGACAAAGTTAAAGCCCAAGAAAGATTAAGCAATTTGCCAAAAGAAAGTTGCATAGGTACTACACGATAGAGCTTGAACTCACACTCAGGATATTTATGTGCTCATGTATGTTTCAGTGCTAGCCTCTTCCACCAGAAAGAAGGGTCAGAGATCACAGAGTAGATGTTGGACTGTGTTTTCATCTCCAGTCTCTAGCCCAGACCTGATTTACTTGAGCTCTAATAACTGAGAGTGAGTAAACACCTGAATTGGGGCTTTCCTAATCTTAGTCAAGACTTAAGATACTCAATGAACTTTATCATTTGAAGGATACAAGAAATGGAATGTCTTCCCTTGCCATTTCAAATGTCTAAAAATTTAGGTTATTTGCAACCATAACACCAAGCATTTTATTTTATATTTCTTGGGCTTTCCTTGTGGGATTGTGTTGCAAAGCGGACTAAGTCTAGGACTTAAAAGTTCAGATTCCTATAAGTTCCTACAAGTATATTTCCTTAAACCTCGATTTCCTCATCAATACAGTGGACACTGCCTTTAGAAGAGGCACTAGTGGGACATAAGAACGTGCCCACAAAGGCCTGGGTTATGAATATTGCGCATGTCCTCCCTAGTCTTCACAGTCAAGCTCCACACACACTGGACAGGTGTCTTACCAGCACCGAGGAGGAAACTAAGGCCGCCCACCTCCTGGCTGTTGTAGTACCCATTATAAAGTACTGGGCTGCCATTTCTAAGCACTGTAGGGGACTGCCCAAGCTAGGCACTGCCAGAACACAGATGTGAGATGGAGCGATTCCTAGAAAAGCCATCTTGGCTGCCAAAGTAGCTTGGGCTTTGATGAACCAGGGTGAGAAGACGACTTTGGGGCGGTGCACATGGAGTGGGCAAAGGCGCAGAGAGAAAGCTCCGTGGGGAAGGGACGGGTCTGAGAATGTGGGACCGTGGGCTTCCTGGCAAAGGCCACAGGGCCATGTTAAGATTTGGGATTTGGATTAGAGTGGGCAGGGGGCAGTACAGAGAGGGGGACAGAGGGAGCCAGGTGGGTGAAGGGCAAATCATGGGGCACCTGGAAGTGAGGCGCTGCCTGGCCTCTCTCACAGTCACCCATATGACTAGGAGCTGGGAGGCCAGGGGCTCTCGGCCTGTCCTATATGCAAGAATCACTTGGGAAGTTTCACACTCCCAGTGCTATGGCTGCACTCCAAACCAATGAACTCACAGTGTCCAAGGGGGAACCCATGGCATTTGTCAATACTCCCCAGGTGGTCACAAACTACAGGCAGCACTCTGCTTTGGGCCTTGGATCCAGGGCCAGAGCATCAGACTGGGGTCATCCAGATTACAGTTTGGCTAATTACCTTCGGTCATTCCCAGTACTGTTGCAATGCTTCCCAACCCCCTGCCTGTGCCTCTCAAACCCTGCAGCTTTGCACGAACATGATACTTTCCTTCCTGTCCTTGGCCTGAACTGGGGCTCTGGGGGGTGTTTGTACAGAGTTTCAGGATAAGATTCCATTGGCCTCATTTCCCTACCCAGCCAGACTGAGTCGCAGGGATTTGGAGGCCCTGTCTGAGGCTCTGAGGCCTTGGTACTGCCAGCTCACCATGAGCGTCACAAAGTGTACTCTCTGTAACCAGCCCCTAGCATGCTGGCTTGGAGATAAGGGACAAGAATGGGGGAATAGGGTAGCTTCCTCTTACTGGTCCCTGCCGAAAGGAGGAAAGAAGATTTGCATAGCACTTGCTCTGTGTGTAGCACTGGAGTAGTGCTTTGTACGCATGCTAATTAATTATGCCTTACGACTGCAGCAGGTATTTGAAATTATTCCGTTTTACAAATAAGAACACATAGGCACAGGGAAGGGTAGCAATTTGGTCACACATGGGAGAGTGTAGAGCTGGGTCTCACATCTAGGTCTACTGACTTCAGAGCTTGAGCTTTACCTCTGGGGGGTCTCAATTTTTCACCAGTAAAATAGGCCTGACAAATAATTCCTCTGGAGCATTAAAGTTAGCATGATCAGTGATGTAAAGCAACTAGTAGGGTATGTCAAATTCAAATGCTTTTCATTCATCTCATTCACCACTTTAAAAGAGAACTCCATACTAAAGTTCAGGTAGTGTGGCTAAGTTTGAAAGAGGAAAAAAAAATGAATTGAGACCAGGTATTATTTTGTTCATCTCTACCTTGATTTTTTCCCTATGCTCTTGGAAAATCTAATGAGCTTGTTACCAGTGCTAATTAGCTCTTGTCCTGGAACTCAATCAACAAAATGTCCAAGGTCACCATCTGGGGTCCTCTGGGAAAGGTGAGAGGTGAGGTAGAGTAGTTTCCCCAGACCCAGACCTGGTGGGCTGAGCCCAGGCTTGCCAGGTGTGCGATCTCTCAGAGGGTACAAAGAACACAGGTAAAGGCTTTGGGGTCCCGCACACTTCCCAGCTCCATTCAGAGAGATGCTGCTTTTAGTATTTCTCCTTTTGCCCTTGTTTTTCTCCAGTTTTAAAGTTTTCTATCAGTGAGGTATCTCAGGTCCCACACAAGGAAATGTACCTCAGACACTCCCAGACCTAGCACAGTGCCTGGCAAAAAGCAGGCATTTAAGTATTTGTTGAAAACTTACCAAGTCTCTCAATTTCCAGACTAAGTACTACTGAGTTGTTCAACTAGTACTCCCAGTGTGGCAATGGGGGCTGCCCAGAGCATGAGGGTTCCGGGGGCTGAGAGAAAAAATGTCTCTTCCTGTGGGCTGGGGAGATGAGTTCAGGAAGCTAGAGAATGGAGTCTCACCTAGGTACACATTTGGTGTCTGAGCAGAGAGGAACAGCTGAAGGGAGAGCCAGGAAAGAAGACCCAGGCCTGTGGGCAGTTCTTGACTTGTACAGATGCTCCCGCTAAGCTGTTTAGAACTCTAGAACTTTGAGGCACAGGACTGACAGGACCCACAGAAAGGGCCTGCAAGTCTCTGGCCATGGAGGACTGGCATGGGAGTTTTTGAAAATGAAACTTCTCTTTGAGGAGCACTCAAGAAAGCAGAGCCCTTGGAGAACTCCCAGAATCTTTCTGTACCTTCTCACATCTACCTTAGTCCTTCCTTTTGGCCCTTCTAGGATGGCGATCTCATTTTACTAAGAAAACTCAGCAGCCCAAGGCAGGAAGCAGAGTACGCAGGCTCCCTTCCCAATTCTACTGAAATTTTCTCTCTAAATTACCAAGACAAATATTTCAGGAAACTGCACTTGGCTGGAATGGCTAGGTAATTCATTTTATTTACCGTCTAAACACACTTGAGAGCTGAGATAGATTCATCCACATTGCTGCTTCTTAGTCAGATGCAATTCACGGTAGAAATCACTGCCATCCGAAGCTTCCATAACTTCCAAAGGGTAATGGATTTTCTTCAGCTCATCTTTCTTCCCTGCTCATATTTGCTTGAGAATTCCAAATGGATTCTATTTACTGTAATTACTGTTCTAACTGCAGCTCACTTGCAATGCATCAGGTTAATGCTAACAAGATACCCAACTGATGCTGGTAATGTGTATTCATTGTTCAAAATCTTTACCCACCCCCTTTGGTGTTGTCTCAATTCTATTTTCCAAACCCAAAGGGGAGGGAGCAAAGCCAAGTAACATGGGTGTTTTTTCTTTGTTTCATTCTTCTCAAATGCCATGGGCTTTTTTCTCAATGGATGTTCATTGTTATTGAGTTTTCCTATTCCTGTATTCGCAAGGAATTACTACAAATGTTATGCTTCACTTAAATACTGATTTACATGCTTATCTCCTCTCAAGTTTGTCATGCTATTAGTATTGTTACATTCATATTGTTAATTGATTATTAATAATAAGAATTCAGATCAACAAAGTCTTGACAATTTCTAAGGTACATTTCTCCTATACTATCTCTAAAAGAAGAGAAATTAGAGTCCAGTGTGGTGGGCTATCTAATGGTCGACTTGTAACACCTGGATGAACAGAGTCAGCATGGTACAGGGGGTGGAATGCTCACCCGAGGACTGTTGGCAACAGCATGAAAGAGCTGGAGGGAGGGCTGGGGATTAGTTCAGCGGCATAAACGCCTGCCTGACAAGCATGAGGTCGTGAGTTCAATCCCCGGTAACAAAAAAAAAAAAGAACTGAAGGGGGAAGATGGATGCTCTTGATTTTCCTGGAGAAGCTTGTCAGGCTGGTTTTCCTGAAGTGAACTCAGTTGTCCTCATTGTTGGAGGAGCTGGAGTCCTCACTGTTGCTGAGGATGGCTCTGGTTCTCTTTGGGGGAGCTCTGGTCCTTACCTTCAGTGTCACTTCCTAGTCCCAGTGCAGATTCCTCTGCCTGCTGGCACACATCCTTCATCCTGCTGGTGTAGACTTTCTAACTTCCACCACTGACTTTTGGGCCTTCCCAGTGTAGATCCTTCATGCGGAGTTGCATGAGACATTGTTCTAGGCCTCCACCTGGACTTGTAGGGGACATTGCCATGGGATCCAGGCCCTCAGCTGAATTCTTTGGGTCTCTAGTGTGTGGATAGATCTCCTGCACTCTTCTGCATTTGACTTTTTGGGTGAATGTTATAAAATAATCCTATGAATTATGTGTCCTGTATTAAATCTATTCCCTTGCAAACTGCCTACAACATCCAGTATATCATGTCTTCATCTTCTAATTACTTGGTAGTTTTATATTCATAATGAGAATGTAAGGAGAAAGCACATACTTCAAAGGGGGAAAGAATGCGGTTCAAAGTCTTGCCTCACTGCTCATTTGAGCTAAGGTGCATTTATCTATCTGAACTTCAGTTGCCTACACTACAAAACGATAAACTTAATACCTGCTTCACATGTTGCTGAGAAGTTTCTTGCAAATAGTCAGTACTTAATAAATTATCTCCATTAGTATGTTTTATCAATAATTCCACTCAGGGAGCCTAACTGTAAGACCATGGCAAGCATATCACTGGTCTCATTGTACTTTAACGGGACCTATTTTAAGACTTCCAAATGGACTAACTGAGGTGAAAGGGGTGTCTAAATAAGACTCTTACTATTCAAAATAAGGCACAAAAACCACCAGTGGCAGCATCTGGGAGCTTAATGAAATGCAGAGTATTCAGTCCTTCCCTGGGGGAAAGGTCTATAACATGAGTCCATGAAATTGACAGAAAAACAGATTGTTCCTCCAGAGCATCCTGGCCACCTGGTCTCAATCCCAAGGACATAAGAGAACCGAGAGGAAACATTCCCGAAGAAAACCCCAATGTCCATTCTAGCTCACTCCATTATGCAAGCAGCTGCAATCCCCCAGAGAACATTTTACCCTCCTCCCCACAGTGATGATCGTTCAGCATGATGAAAACAAATGCCATGTGTTGATTCAGGTGGTAAGAGTCTGATACACATGGCTTTGATGTAGTCAGCCAATTGTGTCCAAACTCTGAGTAAGTCTCTTCTTTCTACCTAGGTTACTTCATCTACAAAAAGGGTAACTATACCTACCTCCAGGGGGTTTTAAGTATTAAGGCAGAAAGATGCCTAGCATGATGTCTGACATTCCATAGGTGCTCAACTCTAGCTGTAGCAGGAGTAGCCTTAATAATAGTAATAACATGTGTGCATAGGGTTGGGGCGAGGGTCAGAGCAGCTGCAGCTGTTATCTTCACCTCTGCAGAAAGAGCTCCACGTTCTGTCCCAATGCTAAAGTCTTGCACTTGGTCACCTGCTGTCTTTACAGGGAAGCAACAGAGAACTAGAGTTGGAATAGCACAATTTTGCTTCACTTCCCATCTGCTGGTAACTTTTTTGGGAAACCTCCTTAATCTGTGACTATCACATTCTGCTCATCTGCCTAACTGACCTATTATTTCCTATGACTACTTCAGGGTCAAGTGAAGAGCTCATCAAATGAAGCATCTGAAAGTGATTTGTGACCACACACCCATACAGTATTGACAGGACAAATGAAAAAGACCCTCAGGATCCATGCTGCCCTATAGAACCCGTGCCCCACTGCCATGATGTTCTCTGTTGTCTTCTGTTTCATCTCATCTCCTGCTCTCGCTTTGCCATTCAACTACCTGCCTTGTAGGGGCTTCCACCACTGCACAAGTCCCTGCAAGCTCTATTCTAGGTTTTGCTCTCTCCTCCTTGAAACCAATTTGTGTATCCCTGGAGGTGAATCTTACTTGCAAACTGTCCTTCCTCCTCCAAAATCAGAGGTAGCATTATTAAGAGTTGGCATGGTTGCCTTAATCTCTACATACTTTCCATTAGTCCCCAGCACCTCAAATAAAATGCATCTCAGATCTAAAATGTGTCTGCTATGCAAATGAAGTCTCTGGACCAATCCTCCAGCCCTCTTACCTCCATTTCCCTGCAGACCCCCACCATGAGGTCTTTCTGCTAGTCCTACAGAAAAATTCTAGACACACCTAGTGCCAAGTCCTCATGGCTTCCTCTCCATCTTTTGAACAAGCATTTAAGGACCTCTAATGTGCCTGAAGCTGAGAACAAAGACACAAGACTGACTAAGTCACTTTTTCCCTATGAACTCCAGACTCACTGCCTTTAAGGTCCTGTGACCTGCGGAGGGAGCAGCATCTCCCCACAGGCGGACTTCATTTCCATGGTTCGTCAGTACCACATTCCTTGCAGGTGGGGGCCTGAAGATAGCCACACTTCCTTGACATCTGTGTGACTTTTGGCAAGGTGCTCCTCAGTTCCTGGGATCTTGA
This sequence comes from Cuniculus paca, assembly GCA_004365215.1. Lineage (NCBI taxonomy): Eukaryota > Metazoa > Chordata > Mammalia > Rodentia > Cuniculidae > Cuniculus > Cuniculus paca. The sequence continues at coordinate 15,909 of RJWT010004755.1, forward strand.
GATTCTTTCAGCTTCCATCTCCTTATCTTAGAAAGAGGAACAGCTCTCTCTGGACTTTTGTGAAGTTTAAATGCAGTGAAACATGTGAAAAGCAGTTGGCATAATGTGACATAGATCAGGTATTTAATTACTCCTCTTTGTTTCCTTGGACAATATCTCCAGGGACCCCATCTTCCCAGAATATCAGGCCAAAGCTACTTCTTGAGCTTTTTATAAAGGAACCACAGCCATCAGTCTTTACCGGGTCATTGGTTCATTTGTGTAATATGTTCTGGTACAAGGGTACATGCTGAGGACATTGTGGTGAACAACATTGCCTGGTCTCTGAGTTCGCAGCATCTGCACTCTGACAGCAAAGGCTGTCTCCTGCAAAGCCCTTCCAACCTGACGGAATCTCCTCCACTGGTACCTGAGATCAAAGCCAAGGGATCACACAGGATGCCTCAGAATCAGAACAAATGGCCACCTAATGATAGAAGTTAAACATTGGTTCTGTCACATGGAAGCTAAGGTACTTTTATAGACTGAAGGTTTGTGCCCCCCCCATGCATATGTTGAAGTAACTCCTGATGTGACAGTGTGTGGAGACTTGGTCTTTTGGAGGTAAAGCTTGATGAAGTCCTGAAGGTGGGATTCTCATGATAGCATTAGCTACCTTATAAGAAGAAAGAAAGATTGTGTGAGGGCACGGGCAGAAGGCGGTCACCTGCAAGCCAGGAAGAAGTCCTTCCCTCACTAGAAGCTCAATTGGCTACACCTTGATCTCAGACTTCATAGACTCCAGACCAGTGAGAAACAAATTTGTGTTACTGAAGCTACAGGACTATAGTATGATACTTAGTATAGAAGCTTGTTGTATTTTGGTTCTAAAATGTCTCAATCCTTTGTGTCACTGTCTCTCTGTCTCTGTCTCTGTGTCTGTCTCTGCGTTTGGCATTCATGAAGTGAGCTGGCTTGTTCCACCATGTGTTTGATACACAACCTCACCATAGACCCACATACATGGGGTCCACTAACTGTATACAACCAACTGACCACCTTGGACTAAAACACATGAAACCATGAGTCAAAACTTTCTATCTTGAAATGGTTTTTCAAAGGTATTTCGTCACAAGAATGGAAAGCTGACTAACAAAGCTCAAGCTAATACAGTGATCTTGTCTTCTATTTGTCTGTTTACTCACCTAGAAAATGGGAATAAGTGACCCTACCATGGTCAAAATGAGGGTTGAGGCAACAATACATAGACAGTGCTTACCACAGGGAGTTGCTCAGTAAGTGGTAAACACTAGCCCATGTGACCACCTGGAAATGCCTATCACAGCATGATGAAGGTGGGAGGGATGTGTCAAGCCCTCAATGTGTGGAGGAAATGAGGCTCACTGTGGGATCACACAGTGAGAGACTCTGCCCTGGGGTGTCTTGCTGCTCCACTGCCTGGGGAAAGTCTCACCCTCCCTCCTCGGCACTCTCCTCTCCTCTCTGACACTTCACACGCCCACTGGAAACTGTCACCTCTCTCATGTGCTGAGCGGGTCCCATGTGAAGTTGCTAGGAGATGTGGAGCCATTGCTGAATTCCACACCTGGAAATTCTCTTAAATTGGGTTGTCAGGATTCTTCTCTTTGAAGAAAACCCAAATAGGAAAAAAAAAATGATCACCAATGTGTGCCTTGAAAAACTGTGGGAGGAGTCAAAATGGGGCTAAGTGTGCAGCACGTTTATTATAAAAGCCCAACACTTCAACATGTTTTGTGATTTGCAAAGCATGTTTCTGCAGATTGTTGAGTCACTGCACTGCACCCACTAACTAACAGACATACATTTAGCACTTGCCTTGTACCAGGTACCACCCCAGGACCAGGGGCTTAGTGATGAATAAGACAGGTGCAGACCTCTAACTTCAGAGAGTTTTATGTTCTACTAGGGAGACACAGCATTAGTTCATCAGTACAGTGTTTTGGGATACAGGCAAGTGTTAGGAGAAAACAAAGCTGAGGAAGGGGACAGGGAGTGGAGGAACTGTTTTGAGTGGCTAGGAAAGTGTTGCCTGGCATACTTTTTGGGCAGGGATTATTTGTAGGGCTGAATGAATGATGACAGGCTCATGTTATAGACATGGAAGCACAGTCCGGATGTACACAGCAGGTACATGGAAGGGGCATGTTCTCTCTATCCTAGGCTGTGACGATATCAAGTCTCCAGTCTGCATGTGGAAAGCCAGACCCAGAGAAAAGGCCAACTCAGTGTACATGGGGATCCAGCTTTCATGACCTGAGCCATGGCACCCCCCACCTGCTATCACTCGACATGTGCCTGAGCCTGGGTGAGGCAGATGGAGCAGACAGAGCTCCTATCCTCAGCGAATGTCTAGATGAGTGGGGATATGAGACAAATTCACTTTAACTATGCTTTATGATAGAAAGCACACATCTACCCCAGGTCTTCTAAATAGGGCTCCATCCCTAGCACTCAGAAGGAAAAACTTCTCAAGCCAGGTAGGGTGGTATGTGCCTCTCTAATCTCATCTATTTGAGGGGTCGAGGCAGGAGAATTTGAGCTCAAGGCCTGCCTTCACACAGTAACAAGATCCTTGTTAAAAAAAGCACAAACTTTCTGACCTCCTGGATCAACGAACATGAATTAGATGCTGACTGCAAGGGGCTGCTCTGTCCTCCCTAGCCAGGGCTCCTGAAAGTATCTAGCTAGTCACCTTTCCCACCCACTCCTCCATGCCATCGCGTCTCTTACTTAGAATCTGCTTTAGCCTTCTAACTTCTGCCTCTGCCTGCACCCCCAGTGACTACATCCTTTCAGGGTGTTGTCATCCAGCATCTAAATGGTCTTATTAAGAAATTAATCTCTGCTCAGAATCTCTCAATGGTTTCCAACACATTGAGAATAGAAGCTAAATCCTTCCACTGGCCATGAGACCCCCTCTGCCCCCAAACCCTCAGCCCTCACTATTTTCTTATGTTCCCCCAGCCACAGACACCTCCTCACCTTCTTCCCATGTGCAACCTGAACACACCTCAGCGCTGTCACACTTGCTGTTCTCTTGGTCTGGAATACCTTTCCTGCAGGTATTTACATAATTTCCTTCCCGATCTCCTTTATGACTTCGTTCAAACGTCATCTTACTTGTGCCCTTCGCCGGTTCTCTTCCCAACGTTCCTTATCCCTTGCCTTCTTTTCCTATCGTTTCTCACCTTCTCATATCACTCTCTTGCCTTCCCTTATTGGAATGCAACCTCAGCAAGAGCAAACATTCTTGTGTGATTTGTTTAGCACCATGCAATATAAGTTGCTCAATAAAGTATCTGTGGAATAAATGAGTATCCAGCAGACAATTGTCCCTCTCCCTAAGTTATTTCTCCTGTGACCACTATTTTTTTCCTATTGGTGGCATAATATTCTACACATGGCTCCATGTCATTGCTCGAGAAGCATTGCTTAGAGCTAAGCAGGTAGACAGGTCCTGCCTGGGTGCCGTGGAAACAAAGTAAAACCCAGGATAAAGATCTAATTCTCCCTTTTTCCACTTCCTCAAATCCAAACTAAACCTCAGTTCTCTGATCTGCAAAGTCAATATAACAATAGCTGTACCATAAAATGAAATGCAATAACATGGATAAAGGGTCCAGGCAACATGTGTGCCATGTAGTAGGTGCCTAAGAAAAGAAACCATTCAGGTGACACAGGATTCCACAGAGTTTTGCTCCTGACTATCTCCAGAGCAAGTCAGCATCTGTTTCCACCAGCCCCCCTCAGATGATGAGGAGGCCAGAAAGAGCAGTGCCAGGATAGCACTGAGAGGTAAGAAGAAAGGCGTATGCTTTGTTTTGGGCTGAATGCCTGACCCAAGTAGCCAGTCCCATGCAGGATGGTGAGCCCATCCCCTCCAGAGCTCCAGAGCCTCTGGACTCCACAGACCCAAGAGGAACCCATCCTCTGCTCCATCACACATCACACCCAGCCCCCACACATCACACCCAGTGGGCCTGCTCTCTGTAAGTGGACTCCTCACACCCTGCACCGATGACATCAGTGGGAACAGAGAGCCACAGAGCATGACTGTCTGCAGCTAATTGATTTGTTCATGATGCTGACAGAAGGACATGCATGGCCCCTAGGGAAAATTAAGAGTAGGACATTTTGGGCGGCAGGGCTGGTACATAAGGGATACAGGGAAATTCTGCCCTTACTGTCTCTGCCGGCCAGCTGTAGAGTCCTGCAGTGATCTCCAGTCTAGACTCTGAGTTTCCTTCAAGAAAGAGAGAATAATGAAGGTAGGAAGGGAGCAAGAGGGAGAAACAGAGATACAACAAATCAAAGCTTCTTTGCATGTTCTATGCTCCAGGTCAAAGTTTTCTCTCTTAAAGAAGCAGGCAGGAAAGGAAATGTTGGTATGAGGGAAGGAGAGGTGGACCACAGAGAGGCAGGGACAGGAAAATGACAGAGACATGAGGAGATGAGCACTTCGCCTGGCCAAGGTGGTAGCATGGGAACAAGATCAACTCTGAAATGCTGGGGCCAACTTGTCTTCCAGTTAGGAACAAGGGACAGCAGAACAACCTGGGGCCCTTAGGACTCTAAATACTTTCACTTTACAGGAGAGGAAAGCAAAACTTAGCTGGCAGGCACAAGGATGAGCAATACCAGATAAGGGCAGGAGGAAGCAGTGAGCATGGCGGGCACATGTCACCTTCCCAGGCTGAATTATCTTCAACTTTCCATGACCTCATGTTTCAGTTTAGTTTGGCTTAAATTTGTTTTCTTTGAGGGTTTTCCTTCCCTCCAAATCTATATGATGAACCTCAGGGAAGCCCCCATTTCTGGTTGCGAGGGTCTGCATTCTGATGGTCAAGTCTGGGAAAGTCCTCTGACCTTAGCCACCTCATTTCTTGACCAACTTCTAATGTAGTTATTGGAGGGGGAAAAAAAAGCATCTTTGCCTTGAACCTGACAAACCAGACTCTGCAAATTGCTTCGACTTCCTAGGCCTCATCTGTCACTCCACAAAGGTGCCATCCTGGAACTGTGACAATCTCTAATGCATCATGGTTTATAAATGAGTCTGACATGCTGCCTGGCACTTGAAAAACACTTATAATCAATCAGGCAAATCAGAAAAGCTGTAAAAGTAGCTTATAGCTTATGCACCCACTGCAAAGAAAAGCTACAAAGGATATACTCATGATCAACCAGCCTGAGATGTACAATTAAAAGAACCAGAAAAAAAAAGTGTTTACAGCTGGTCAGCATACTCAGGTTTGTGGCCCAACTCCAGCTAGGCAGCTTTTGCAAATAAAGTTTTATTGGCACACAACCATGCCCATTGGCTTCAGTATGTGGTTGCTTCTCAATATAAGACAGAATTGAATAGTTGTGACAGAAAGTGTGTGACCTGCCAAAGTGATAAGATTTATTATTCGAGTCTTTACGGAAGTTTGTCAACCTCTGGGACAAAACGCAGACTCTCAACTTCTTTGTCCCCAGAGGCTAAATGCAGAGTGTGCTGTTTATTTTTTGTGTTACCTGTTTCCTTTTGTTTTCTTTTCTTTTTCTGCTTGCAAAGTGTTCTTACGATCACTATCTCCCAAGTTGGGCATTAACTTCAAAAAATGAAAGCTAGATAAAAGCACTTTCTAATGTGTCTTATTAATGACATTTTTGTGTTGCTGACATTGTTTTCACAAATGCTGTTTCTAGGACACAGAGACATAGGTGGAGAGAAGGCAACATCCTGATGAATGTGTCCCAGAGACCTGTGAAGTAAGCTGAGAGAAATTAACATTAGTGAATGGCAGGTTCATGTTATTTTATTTCTTTGATTCTCATAAGGACTTGGTGCCATTTCACCAGGGAGGAAATCAAGGTTCAGAGAGGTCAAGACAAGTTGCAAAGAGCCAAAGAATGTAAGCCTGTATCTGTCTGCTTCAAAGCTCAAATTCATGTTGTTTTCTCTTTTAAAATCATGTGGTTGAAGGTGCCTGGTAATGTTTTACTTAGAAATGGGAGAATCAGTGGTGACAGAGTAGCCTCCTTACAAACAAGAGTTTCCACAGACAAAAGTGACCTGACTTAGAGTAGCTTCAGAGGATAAAAATGGAGCTCTCCAGCCAACACTTTTCTGATACATGTGCTGCAAAATGAAGTTTCTAGGGCACTTGGTAATTCTCCATATGACATATGCAAAGAAACCTGAAAAACAATTACAGAGACAAAAAAGAATTGGAAATTCAAAAGGTTTAAGTCTCCTAAAGATAAACTTTGAATGAATAAAATAAAATTTTCTAATATTCTATGCAGAGTATTTGTAGCTCATAAAGAATTTCATATATATGACTTGGATGGTTGCAAAACATTATGCAAGAAAGAGAAGACACATGTTAGAACCTCCCCCTTTATAGAAAAAGGAAAACTGAGATCTAGAAAATTAAGTGCCTTAGACAAAATCATGCAGCTAGCTGGCTCTCATCAGAACTATGTCTCACACTGACATATGAGACCAGAGTGACAAATCATGAGACCACAGAGGAACAAATTTATACAATTGAGTGTTTGTCAAGATGAGAAATGAAAATTACTCTGAGGCTTTTAGCAGCCAGAATCAAAAACTTAAGGGGGGATACATTTTCTGTGCCAGGAGTTTGGGGGGCCTAAGGCAGATCCCTCTCAGCTTCCTTAGATCTATAGCTTCAGGCCCACAGAATCACCCAGGGCAGTGGTGCTGAGCCAGCTGCAGAGACTCACCGGTGACTGGGAAATAGGGACAAGGTGAATGCAGGGTATCATTGCCCATCGGTGGGTCTGTGTCATGCATCTGATCATGGCTCTAAAGAGAGGACTGGGGACTAACCCCACAAATACACTTTGTATAAACCTCTTCTATAAGACTGAAGTTTAGTGGTTATAAGGAGTTTGGGATTCAAATCCTCATAAGTAGTTTGGTAGCCTTAGGCAAGTAACAGCCTCCCCTCTGCCCTCAAGTTTTTCATCTCCTAAAGAGGAATCATAACCATCCCCTCCTCGCCTTTGGTTGGTTGAAAGAATAAGACAAGAACATTCATTCGTGGGAAATATCTGTCCCAGTGCCAGAAACGGAGTCCAGCAGGCTCAGAAAAAGACACCTCTGGGGTGCTCTGCTGCTAGCCTGACTCTCCCCACTATCTGACCCTCATTAAGCCACCTAAGTCCTCTGAGCTTTAGTCTCTTCTCCTATAAGACGGAAATAATAAGCCCTGTCTATCTTTCTAGTGGAGCCATTAGGAGCCTAGAATGAGATAATAGATGCGGCAGGGCTTCGTAAACATTTAAGTGGCGTTCACAAATGAGTCAAGGTCATTATTACCATCATCACTACTGTCAGCCGTTTGTGATGGAAGTGTTATTGTAGTGGGTAAGGAAGTAATCTGCAGAGCTGTTTCCATTCATTTTTTGTCTGTAATAGAACAATGCCTTTTTATTGTATTTATTTATCTGGCTTTTGTTTCATGACCTGGTGCTTGCTCTCCCCGCTCTTCTTCACATTCTATAACCCTAATGGATATTGTAGTATAATTACATCTATCTTTTTTTAATGTCTATTTTTTTTCTAGGAAGAGAATCTCCTTTTGTGACATCAGCACACTTCTCAGGAGAGCAGGGTAAGGATTGCCACATTACAGAAATTAAAAACTGCCCTAGGCCCCAGGCAAAGGCCTTCCTTGCTTCCTGCTCCCTGTCACCACCCCAACAGGCCATGAGATGGAAGACCCAGCAGATGAGATGCAACTTCACATTTTTTAGGTGTCCCTAAAGATACTCATGTTGTAGATTTGGTGCAGGATACTTCTTTTCCGAGGCCACCTTCATAGTTGGCTCTGACATCAGCCTAACTTGAGAGGTGCATGTAAGAAACACTAGTGTGACCTGGGGACAATTCCTAGTCAGGTCCCAGGGAATAGCTTGGCCATTCTCAATCCCCTAGTGTTCTCTTCTATTCTTACCTAGAATTCCTCCTCCACTGAATTAACAGGATCCAGGGCTATGCAAGTGCTTCTTCATCAAGTCTTGCCCTTGAACATGGTAGGTACCCCATCCTGACCACGACTCATGGACTTAGCAGATCCTCAAACATTTTCATGGGGCAAACTGTAAACAGGCAAGTCACTGTGGGTAAAGCATTAAGTGCTTCCCCTATATAGAAGGCACTAAATCATTTGAGGAACAATCACTTTGCATCCAGTTCTTCCATCATTCAGAAAGAACGAGGGGAAATAAGTGTAACTGGTGACATTTTTCTTTGGTTAAATTTATGCATCAAGTGAATAACTTCTAAATTAGCTTGCCCATTTCTACCAACAACTGTAGAGTTAGATGTCATCTAAATGCAGCATGTGCTTATGGTAAATAAGTTTTGTGAGACACCATAAGAAGGCTCAGTTCCTGGAATCTCAAAGTAGCTCAAATATATCAGTCTGCATCAGGTTAACTGAGAGATGGAAATAGACTAAGTGGAATGGAAATGCTTCCATTTTGAGATGTTAACACAGTAATTTCTGTGTCTTGATCCTTATTTACCACGATCTGGGCCACCTCCAGAAACATCACTCCTTTGTAGCCCTCTTCTGATGCCTCTTGGCACTGGTAAAATCAGGGCTGTAATACCAGCAGTCCTGGTAGAGAAGAAATCTCTCCAAATACCTTACAATTATTAGCTCTTCATTGCTTGGCAAACTACCTCTGTGCCAACATGGGCAGGACAATTTAAGGAAATTAAATGATTAATATTTTTATAATAACCTGTAGCCCAGCACCAGCTCAATAAATGCCAGTATTGCATCCTTTTGCTTAGTAGCATGGAAAGCCACGATTCTTGGGCAGCCTGAGAGGTGACAGTCTTCCCTGAGGTAGCTCTAGGCCAAAGAGGCAGGCAACTACAGTCAAAGCTAGGGACTTTATGGACCAGGAGCAGAGGCAGGATGCTCTGTCAGTCACCATGAGCTTGATGAAAAATGCTTGTGTCATCAAGTAGGGCAAGCAAGACACAAATTGTATATTCAGGAGAATGAAAGTATGCATTTATAAAGAGTACCATTCAAAAGACTGATGTCTGTGGTGAGTTCATGAATGATGGCCACCTTCCTTCCTTCTACCCTTCCTTCCTTTCTTTCCCCCCTCCCAACTTTGTTTCCCTCACATCATTCAATAAACACTAACTGAATATTCAGACACTGCTAAATACTGATGATAGTGTAGTAGAAACAAAAACACATTTATATTTCACTGTTCTTTTAAGTATTTTTACAATCTGTCTTTTTTCTTAAACAGAAATATATATTTTCTTTTTTGGAATAGAAATAAATATATTATTAAAAATAATGGGGTGTAAAACCCTTAACAACAATTAGAGATACGAATACTGACTGGAGAGCGGATGCTGCTAAGTAGTCGGTGCTAATTAGCTACACATGACCATTGTTTTGGTTAGCTATAGTCCTCACTTCCAACCAAGCTCGAAAAATCTTAATGTTCTAAATATGTTAATGCTTCAAAGTATTTACAGATTGTTGTATTTTGACTCTGGATGTCCCCGCAAAGCCTAATGCAGTCATGGAGGTGGGCTTCTAGAGTTTGTCGATGACTCATGGTCCAATGCTGGGATTATGGGTGTGAGTGCTACACCCAAGTGGGTGTGACCCACATACAATATAAGGGACAGAAAGAATCTTCTGTTTTCCTCCCCTTTTGCTCTTGTTGCTTGTGCTATTTTCCACCACCATGAACTGTTGCCCTCTGCCATGTGCCACTCTGCCTTGGAGCTGGCTGATTACGGACTGAAACCTCCACAACCTATGAGGTAAATAAACCCTTCCTTCCTTCACTTTGGGTGTTGGGTATTTTGTCCTAGCAATGAGAGAAAAGAAGCCAAGACACAGATGAAATAACATGATGTCTAGAATTCGACTTAAAATCTAATGATCAGATATGGACAATTGTTGAAGCTGGGAGGTGCACACAGTTTGAAATTTTCTATACTAAAAGCTAAACAAAACCAAACACCATCTAAAAGAAAAAGGTGCACATATGCTGGGTGTGCAGGTGGGAGGAGCAGTGGAAGGAGAAAATCAGGGCAGCTCTCTAGACAGAAGGAAGGCTGCACATTAGACTTTCAATATCTATGTAAAACTTCCTCACCTAGATAAAATCACCATCATCATCATCATCAAAACGTCTTCAAAAACATAAAATTCTCCATCCTCTATTCAAGTTCTTTATTGGAGAACTTCTTCCTCAGTGGTTCCCACTGTACAATTGGCTTTATGTCATTCACTATATTTATGTCATTCACTATATAGTAGTTCATTTACGCACCTGACTTTTCAGTTATCTCTACTAGGCATGGGGTAGGGGAGAGATTGCTTCCCATTCATGAATCCCAGCTTTTCACACTGGGCTGGGAAAATAATGAATAACTTGTTCAACTGTTTTCAGCAAGTCGTGGTGCAATTCATAAGTTTTAGAATGTTTTCCCTAAAATTCTAATAACTTCTGTGATAGAGCAGAAAGAAAGAATATATGAATGAGGTGTAGAGGCACACTGGCTTTCCTTCCCACTTTGGATCAGCACGTGGACTCTCCCTTCTCTGCTGCAGTAGGAGTTGGTCCTTGGCCAAATTCTCAGTCAATGGAATTACCGAACGATGTGCATGCCTGTGCCAGAGCAACCATGCACCTTTCTCCCAAATCAAGGGAGTAAGATAAGGCAGAGAAGGTGGCATATGTGCTAGGAGATACCATCTGCACTACAGATGCGAATCCCAATTACAACAATCAAGTTGAATGTTTCTGTTTGGCACATGAATGGCTAGATTTTTAGCCATGTGAATACCTAGTTCTTCTAAGAATATAATTAAGGGTAACTTTTATGAATGAACAGGCTATAAAGGAGACTTTTCATCATCATTGAGATATTGTCATTTTACAGTAGATGAATTATTTAAGTTTAACCCATAACATGTATAATGCAGAACATGTTGTAGGGATCTCAAACCCATCATGTTCCACAAAAAACTAAATACTAACTCTGCACAATGTCTTTCTACTCTTCCTGCTTTTCTCAGTACCCCTGGACCTCAACTCCGAAGGCCAAACTATTTTGCCTATCACTGCCTGGTCACATGACAGAGTCATATGGGATTGTGCCTGTCTAATGCCTAGCATCTCTGACAGTGTACCAAGTCAGTCGGATGATTTCAGAATCCAGATGTCAAATCCAGATACTGTTTAAGGTAATTATTCTGGACTTTTGGAGTAACATGGGTAGAGTTAGAAGATGACAGGCATGGCATCAGTGGCACCCTTGTGAAGAAACTGGGGAGGCATGACCTCAGTGATCATCCTCCAGCCGCAAGGGTCTGTAGCTGGAAAAGGACCCTTGATGTCTATTGTAGCAGATGTAACCTGCATTGGGTTTACAAGTTTGTGGCACTCATTTACACCAAGCCTCAAATTCAGACCTCTGTGGTCTAGTTCACTCCCTTGCTACAATATCAGAGTGATAGTATTAAAGTCCTAATCAAACCTTGCTGTTATCAGCTTCAACCCCATCCATAGACCCTCATTGTAGAGTCCCAGTATGCATCTCTCTTTCAACTCTCAACCTGGGATAGTAATGACTTCCCAATGTGGGTAGCTTCTGGGTACTTCACCTCCACTTGTCATGTTCCTATCCTTGCCCACCCCCTGCATAATCCACCCATGAAACTCTTCAGTCACCCTTTCAAATATACAATGTATTTCTTGCTGCAACCCTGACAAGCATAAAGGGACTACTTTGAAAGAAGGGACAGATGCCTTTCCAGATACCCATTATTTTCTTAACAGTGTGGGATAGATGGGAAGACAGTAGGGTAGATGGGAAGATATCTACAAGGATACAGAGACCTTGGGATTTGATACGCACTGGAAATGTCAGTTTAAGACAAAGGGAAAGGGACAGACTATTAAAACTCAGTGTCAGGGCAAATGGCTAGAAGCATGGGAAACAAAACCTGGGCTTCAGACACAGCATATATGCTTACGCATAAGCCCAGTCTGAGCACAAGGCCCTCGGTTTGTAAACACTTAGCACATAGTCACAGACTCAGAGTCACGGAAGTTCACGCAAAATCAGATGTACGTCAAGAGATCTTCTGGACCAGCTCTTACAGTCAGGAAAAGGATCATTCCCACTTAACAGGTGAAAAATGAGGCCAAGGCTGATTAAATGGCTTGTCTAAGTTCACCTGAGAAGCAGCAGAGAAGGAACAATCAGTAGGAACTGGCCTTGCACATCTTTGGGCTTGAAGGTAAGACATATAATTGCTGAGTTTTGCACCATCTCCCCTGGCATCCCATTTCAGGTGCAGAGACTTGAACACAATGAGTTCAGACAGCTGCTGCATGTCAGCAGAGGGGGGAATAATACCTGTTCATCAGGGAGCTAATTCTGCAAAGCGCACCATCTAATAGGTACCATATACACGTAAATAGGATGCTCTAATCAGCAGGAAGGCAGGAGCTGCAGTCTATCCCTCACAGACCTAAAATATAATGGAGCTAAATTGAAGGTTTTACGATACACGAAGCACTTTACTTGGAAGACTGATGCTTTTCCAGGCAAGGTGTTCATTTCCAGAACAAGTTCCCATACTCCCTGACATCCAGTCCTGACAAACAATGGGCACTGCACAAAGCAATGCCCAGGGCAGTTTTCTGATATTTATAGAGCCTGGGGGAGACAGTACAGTGCAAATGTTAAGAGCACTGAGTTAGGTAGAAGTTGGACAGACCTGGGTTCAAGTCCTGCCCTATTAGTTCATAATTCTGTGATCTTGGCTAAGTCTCTCAACTTCCATGAATCTATTAGCTCACCAGTAATAGAAATAATAATGACCCAAGGGAATGTTGGAGGATTAAACAAAATAATAGAGATAAGATGGCTGCACAAACTTGGTAGTCAATGGGGTTTGGCTATTATTAGTAGACTGATTTGCTGGTGTACCCCATCTTCTTGCTCTGAGGAACATTCCCAAGGGAGAGCTTTGAAATGAACAAGATGAGCAAGAGTGAACGAGAGTGATACAGTAGGGACACTGCCTCTGCTGGTTACTCTGACACGAATGACAAGCAGATCCCAGGCGGCGGGACACTGATCGCAGCAGGTAGGGTGCAGAGCCTGCATGCTCTGTTGACTCGTACAGTTTTTCTTTCTTCTCTGTTTCTAAATTTTGTTACTGTTTTTAATTTTTGAATTTTGTTTTAAATTGACACACAATTGTACATATGTATGGGGTATAGTGTCAAGTTTCAACCCATGTATAAATTGTGTAAGAATCAAATCAGGGTATTTAGGATATCCATTACTTCATACATGTATCATTTCTTATGGCAAGAATATTAAAAAAATATCTTCTTAAGTTGTTTTGAAATGGTCAATGCAGTGTTAACCACTATCACTCTAATGGGAAACAGAACGCCAAAACTTATTTTTCTAACTATAACTTTTTACGGATATTTTTCTTTTAACCAAATTAATTGACAAATATATTAAAATCATAAAATTTTACATAATCTGGATTCTCAGTTTCTCTTGGAATAACAAGGTATAGGGACAAAGCACTCACATTCCTTTTTCCACAATGAGCTGGAATTAGGGACATGTGTCCCCTTGAGAGAGGTCATTGTGGGTTCTCCTTTGCTTGATTCCCACCTACCCAGGCCATTTGCTCCACCTGATTGGTTCCTACAGGCATTTGAGTCTGAGACTCGTACTAATGTGTGCTTTCTCCCCACAAAGGAAGAAAGAAGGCAGAAAAATATGAATTTTGGAAATGTAACATCTTATTAGACAACAACTTGTGATGCGGTAAGCATGGATTTGGAATTTGGCTAACCACAGTTTGACTCATAGCTTTGCCATCTACAGCTGTGTTGTCTTGGTAGCTTTTCTCTGAAATGCTACTGTCTCTAAAATTCATGCTCACGTTCCTGGACTGAAAAGTAGGGGTAAAATGGATATTTCCCCCAACTGGTGGGAGGGCTAAGTGAGGCAGTGGGTGTAAAGCATTTAGCACAGCATCTGGCCATAGAAACTTTCCTAAGGTGTAATTATCATAATTATTTTGGAAAAACTAAAGCCTGGGGGCCAAGGTTATAAATAAACCTATGAAACCTCTTCATGTTGTTTTATTAAATGAAAATAATAATAAGATATACATACTTTTTTAAAGAACCATTTTATCCATCTTATTTTTGTGGAACATGACCTGTACATTTTATCTTCACATACTAATCTTTGATAGTCAGATATACTTCAGGGTCTCCTGCCTTCATCATTTAATGAAATGCCTGTGCCTTTGCTTCATTGCAAACAATCCAGAAGCCGAAGGAATCTTTTCTGGGCTTGGTCATCCATCTTCATGTTCAATGGCTTTGACATTTTCACCTAGAACTGCTGGCTTCCACCTTCTGAATTCGACTGTGTCCCCAAAGATGAAAGATCACTTTGCCGATTGGGATGGAAGAGTCCTTTGAGTGACTCTTCTTTTACCTATGTGACATCGCTAAGAAAGTATTTCCCAAACACCACCCAAGAAACAAAAGGATGAGTAATCTTGGTTCCAGTCATGGAAACTACTTGTTAAACACATGTTCCACAACTACATGTGCCAGAGCCTGCACTGGCTGGGCATGTGGAACAGACTGTTTCCTGGCCTTGAACTACATGCAGTTTTCAGCACATCAGAACCTGACAGCTTTCTTATATCTCAAAACACTCTCCCTGCCTCATGGTCCTGTGTGGCTGATAAGGGCGGGAGGGCAGGGAATTTCTCTTTCCATCCCTCTACTCCTGCTTCCTTGTAGACTCCCACTTATTTCTCTGCCCAAGTCTAATTCTCTTTGTTTCATTATCTCCATTAGGAATGACTTCAAATTCAATTCTTCCAGCTCTAACAAGTCCTCATAGTTGTGGCAAAGATATAATAAAAATCTGAATGACGCCAATTTACCAGTAGGCAATAAAGTACTAATAACAATGGTATCAAAAATAACAAGCACCTATTTAACATCGGCTACATGGCAGGTCACACACTATCTCATTTAATACAGGAACCCCTCCTTGAGGTATTATAATCCCAGTGCTACAGACAAGGGAACAGACTGAAACTCAGATCACACTGTGGTAACAAGTGAGACACCTCTCAGTGCCAGAACGAGGGTTTCTTGCCATCCAAGTCTCACTCCTAACCCAGTATTTGTCTCTACAGTATCACTGGCTCCATGTTTTCCTTTAAAAATGTCTCTAATTTATCACTTTGTAAATGTCTCTTCCTAAGTGAATTTAATAGAGATACTCAAAATTGCACAGCTAGAAGCATTTACAATATAATAGATACATTGCTCTTTCTTTAAAATTTAGTGTTTTTTAAAGAGGAGAACAAAAACCACTGGAAGACATGTTTCTAAATCCTCCTAAAGAGGTATTTATCTGATAATTCACAATGGCTTTGACTGTGGGATAAACACGGGGTTGCCTCTCAGACATTGGTGAAAATATATGTAATTACACAGGTTTAGCAAGCTAGGAATAACAAATTGCTTTTCAACTTCCAACTCACCAAGAGGTTTTGAGTTGTAAACCATCATATCTGCCCCCAAAATACCCATTCGGCAATAGATAAGTGTGCCTCTGGTGTGATGACAATCTTCCCAAAAAACTGAGATAGGGGTTTGCATGATTTTTGATGAAGGAAAACCTCAGCTGGTTGGCTCTCCCACCTCTAACACTCATCACAGCCTTTCCAGAGTCAGCCAGCCTCAGCACTCCTAGTAGCAACTATATCATGAGTGACTTTGAGTTCTGCAATCATGGAATTTTAAGGCCAATGAGACCCTGGTTGTTTAAATACTGCCAGTGACAGAAGTCGAATACTCAAGTGAGGTTGCCTCCTGCAGCCCTTCTGACCAGTCTGCTCTAAGTTCCACCTATGCCAGCATTGCTGTTTTCAAGCTCTGCGCCAGGCCTGAAGACACCATGATGGACATGACAGTTACAGCCACTGCCCTTTGGAACTTATAGTCATAGGAGACAAGCCATGAGAAGGAATTACTCAGTAGATTAGCAAAAGTGAGGGGTACAAAGAGCAAGAAAGATGAATCACTGCCCCAAAACCAAAGGAAGCCTGGGGATACAGCTCAGTGGCACAAGCCCCTGCCTGGCAAGTGTGAGGTCATGAGTCCAATCTCTAGTACAAACAAAACAAAACACAAACAATCAAACAACAAACAACAACAAAAAACCCTAAAACCAAGGGAATCCACCAGCTCTCAGGAGGACCTGAGGGGGTCCGTGGGGAAGAGGCAGTGTGAAGAGAGGAACCTAAGGATGCCAGTGTAGGCAGAGGGGAGCCCGCAAGTGGAAGGAGGCTACTGAGGCAGTAGATCTGGGTCACAGAAGGCTGGAAAATGTGTTAATGACTGGGAATTTTATTTTGAGATCAGCAGGCAGTTGCAGATGGACTCTGAGCATGGGGGTCTACTGTGAAAGGTCACCATCAGAGGAGCTGACAGCAAGAGGAGGCAGCTGCATGCTGAAGGCAGTT